>CAUYPK010151202.1:0-11870 GCA_963574355.1 Loris lydekkerianus | reverse complement strand
AAGCCAGGCCCTGCTGCCCCTCCCCTTTATTTAAGCTTTGCATGCAGCATCTCTCCTGCTGGGTGGTAGCAAGCCAGGCCCTCCTGCTGGGTGGTAGCAAGCCAGGCCCTCCTGCCCCACTCCTTTATTTCTGCTTTCCATGCAGCATCCCTCCTGCTGGGTGGTAGCAAGCCAGGCCCTGCTGCCCCTCCCCTTTATTTAAGCTTTGCATGCAGCATCTCTCCTGCTGGGTGGTAGCAAGCCAGGCCCTCCTGCTGGGTGGTAGCAAGCCAGGCCCTCCTGCCCCTCTCCTTTATTTCTGCTTTCCATGCAGCATCCCTCCTGCTGGGTGGTAGCAAGCCAGGCCCTGCTGCCCCTCTCCTTTATTTAAGCTTTGCATACAGCATCCCTCCTGCTGGGTGGTAGCAAGCCAGGCCCTGCTGCCCCTCTCCTCTATTTCTGCTTTCCATGCAGCATCCCTCCTGCTGGGTGGTAGCAAGCCAGGCCCTGCTGCCCCTCTCCTTTATTTAAGCTTTGCATGCAGCATCCCTCCTGCTGGGTGGTAGCAAGCCGGGCCCTGCTGCCCCTCTCCTCTATTTCTGCTTTCCATGAAGCATCCCTCCTGCTGGGTGGTAGCAAGCCGGGCCCTGCTGCCCCTCCCCTTTATTTCCGCTTTCCATGCAGCATTCCTCCTGCTGGGTGGTAGCAAGCCAGGCCCTGCTACCCCTTTCCTTTCTCCCCTCCTCACTGCATTTCCCTTTGTTTTGTCCCTCAGCCTGGATGGCTTGACATTCTTTATGACCAAGCTAATGTCTCTGATTTTGAATTAAATTTTTAACAAAGCTATGGATAGCTTAGAACTGATTTATTGTTGTAATAGAAGTATACAGATATATTTGAGGGGAATAGGAAAGAAAAGAATATTGTTGTAACAAATGCAATTATTATTGCACAGGCAGCTTTCCCGAAGACCAGAGCTGCAATCTTCACATTCTTCTAAACCAACTCATAAATGGTAGAACTACGTTAATCTAAGTCTCTGATTTCAGCTCTGTTGCCTGCCTGACATTTTTGACATACTGCCTTATGGTAACTCTGTGTAATAGAAACATCTTCTAAGGCCGGGCATGGTGGCTCACACCTGTAATCCTAGCACTATGGGAGGCCAAGACAGTGGATCATTGGAGCTTAGGAGTTAGAGACCAGTCTGAGCAAAAGTGAGACCCCATCTCTAAAATAGCCAGGCGCTGTGGTGGGTGTCTGTAGCTCCAGGTACTTGGGAGGCTGAGACAAAAGGTTCACTTGACCCAACAGTTTAAGGTTGCTGTGAGCTGTGATGCCACAGCACTCTACCGAGAGCAACAAAGACAAAGTGAGACTCTGTCTCAAGCCCTTCTAAAAGATTTAAGGGTGGTGCTCAGTGGGTAGGGTGCCGGCTCTATATACCAAGGGTGGGGAGTTTGAACCCAGCCCTGGCCAAATTGCAACAAAAAAATAGCCAGGTGTTATGGTAGGCACCTGTAGTCCCAGCTACTCTGGAGGCTGAGGCAAGAGAATCGCCTAAGCCCAGGAGTTGGAGGTTGACGCCACAGCACTGAGGGTGTAAAAGTGAGACTCTGTCTCAAAAAAAAAAAAAAAAAAAAAGAGAGAAAGAGCAAGAGATTCAAACATTTCTCAGAATAAATATGACCATCCACTGAGCAGGAAACTGTTAGAAGAACAGTATGGTTTCCTAAGGTGCATCATTAGTAAGCAAGTGTTTTGTGTTCAGGATTTTCCCTCCTTAGGGAAAAAAATGGAATCATAGTAGTCAGGAAAGAACATTATGCTTGTAACTGTGTGGATTCAAATGATTGGGCACTGATAGGTATGTAGTGAAAAGTCCAAAGATGCAGTGTGTTACCAGAGTGCATCTGTACGGAGCACGGAGCGGGGGAGGGAAAGACAGCGGAGAACCCTGCTGGGACCACCCCACTCACTCTCGTGCTCTGGGAATGTGACATATGCTGCCGGGAAGGAGGGTCCAGGGTGTGGAGCCTTCCCTGTGAGCAGACCCAGAGCATGTCTCTGTGGAAGCAGCAGGGCTCCGACATTTACCTACTGGCTGGGGAAAGGGATCAGGCACTTGGCAGACAGACTTGTTTTCTTACTGTAAGAGACTAAAGCTAGGCAGAGATCAGAAGCCTGAAAATAAATAGTCCTTTAAAGTTCACAGTTTCTTTTGTGTGTGTGTTTATTTTATTTTTTTTAAAGTTCACAGTTCCTAAGAAAAAAAAACTTGTCTGCTATGTGTGTTTTTATAGAGAAATGCCATGCTAGATTTGAGTATCAATTTAATACCGTGTTACTGATCAATCATTATTTGTTTTTGGAATACACACCTATTGAATATCTACCATATGCCAGAGAGTAGGCTGGATCTAAGCATGTAGAAATGAATAAAGCATAGTGTTTTATCTTCTTAGACTGAAAACCCCAGTGGGAATCGTCATTTAAAGAAGTTTAGTACTGTATGATAGGTGCTAGTAGAAAGACGTGTAAAATGCCATAGGGACAGTGCTAAGGCCAGCTCAGCGAGTTGGGTAAAGTTGCATAGAGGATATACTATTTGACTACACTTATCTTCCACTCTGTGTCTAAACTCCAGTGAAATAAACAGTATTTACTAGCCCAGTGTTCTTTCTCAGCTACCAAACCCACAGAGTACAAGGGCACAGTTTCTAAACCTGGCATCCATCCGATTCACCTGAGACAGGGAGGAAACTTAAAAACATTTCTGGGAATTGGGCCCAGCGTGGTGGCTTACGCCTGTAATCCTAGCACTCTGGGAGGCCAAGGCAGGTGGATTGCCTGATCTCACAGGTTCAAGACCAGCCTGAGCAAGAGTGAGATCCCATCTCTAAAAATAGTCGGGCGTTGTGTCAGGCGCCTGTAGTCCCAGCTACTTGGGAGGCTGAGTCAAGAGACTTGCTTGAGCCCAAGAGTTTCAGGTTGCTGAGAGCCATGACACCACAGCACTCTACTGAAGGTGACAAAGTGAAACTCTGTCTTAAAGAAAAAAAAATTCTGGGTATTGACAAAATTTCTGTTACACACTTTCTCAACCACACTTCCAATAAAATAAATGCAGATTACTTGTCAGATTGGCAAAAACCTAAGACCAATTGTGCAACCTGCTACTATGCAGGGGGATACGGCAATCTCATAAATAAAAGCAGCATTTACTTCTTGAGCAGTTCCACTCCCAGAGACGTATTCCAAACATATACCTGCATAAGCACAAAATGATGCTTGCACAAATTGTGGCTCTGATTTTTTTTTTTTTTTAATAGGAAAAGATTGGAACTACCTCAATGAACAACTACCTCAGTGGGCATCAGCAGTGGGCAGGGAGCGCATGTAATCGTAAGAGAGTGAGGAACATCTCCATGTGTACTGATGTGAAGTATTGTCCAGAATTTATTGTTACATGTGAAAAAATGAGGGTGCAGAACAGTGTGAAGTATATTACTTTTGCATAAGAAGGGGGGAAATAGTTTATATATTTTTTTTCTAGAATCGCTAGAAGTTTAAATCAAAAACTAATTAAAAATAGTAACCTAATACTTTAACACGTGTATTTTTATTTTAAAATAATCTCAAAGTTAAGGAAAATTTGCAAGTCTGGTGCAAATGCCTCTTTTTCACAATCATTGTTAAGGTGGTGAAATGATGCTCCCTCCGATCCCAGAAGTTTTTAGTGTGGATTTTTTTTGAAACACAATACAGTCATTAAATTGGTACATTAACACTAAAATAGGACCACTGTCTAGTCTTTAGATCCCATCCGAGTGCCACTGCTCATCTCTGTCCTGAGTGCAAAAGGACCAGGTTGAGCATTAGGGGTTGCATTTAGTGTCAGTTTTCTTATGTCTCCTGATGCCTGGATCTGTTCCTCAGCCTTTCCTTCACTTTCATGCCCCTTTGAAGATTGCGGAGATTACAGTTGTGCTGAAGAATGTCCCTCAATTTGGGTTTATCTGGCATTTCCTCCCGATTAGATTGGGGCTGTGCGTTTTTGGCAGGAACACATTCATCACAGAAGTCATGTGTGTTCTTGTTACGTCTTATCAGATGCTGTGTAATTTTGGGTTGTCCCATTTCTGCCATGTTGATTTTGATCACTTGGTGGTATCTTCCAGGCTTCTCCCCTGGAGTTAATCTTTTTCCCTTTGTAATTAATAATTATTTGTGGAAAGGTACTTTGGTAAGTAAGTATAGGATCCTCTTCCTCAACAAACTTTTGATTAGTTAATTAGCTAATTTATATCATGATTTCCTTTTTTTATTCAAGGATTGTAATGTTACCATCACTATTTTGAGGCCCAGGTTGTCTCTGATTTGGGAACGCCTTCAAGCCGGTGTCTATGTCATTTTGAAATTATTTCATTGTTCGTGGAGGATCTCCTTGTTTTTTTGATATAAGATGTTCTAAGACTAATGTTCTACTTTCTTGCCCCAGCCCTTGGATCAGCCATTTTTCCAAGGACCCCTTTCAGTGGAGAATGGTGTTTAGAAGCTGCAATGTATCTGCTAAGTGTGCTCATTACTACTGGAGTGCTGCTGCTCTCAGCCTGTCTCAGTGGACAGAGGAATATATGCCTGTGAATTATATGTATATATTTTATGTGTATAGATTTGCAAACTGAGTTCACTTTGATGCCTCTTCTTTCTATCTAATGTTATAAGAGTCCTTCTAATTTTCTTCCTTTCCATATGAGGAACTCCATTCTTTGACACCGAGAAACCCGGGTCCCACTTTCCTTAATTTATTTACCTGTTTCCTCAATCCACCTGTCTGTAGCCAATCTCTCATCACTACTCCTGCCCCTTTGCCCGCACGGATGTTTTTTCTGCTCTGATTCTCGCACCATGTATGAATGCCCTTTCCCCCTGCTCTGGCTCTGAAGGCCCGTGCTGGGCTGCCCACATTTGTAGATGCCCTCCTTACCCTGCTTGGACTCTGGCCCCCACTGTGTCCCTCTGTAGTTTCTTCTGCACTCCACCAGAGCTCCCTACTTTACTCTGCCTAAGGGCATTAGGACTGACTAGTTCAGAAAAGGAAAGGAGGGGAGAGGAAGTGAAGAAAGATAAAAAAGTGGAAACATGTAAACTTAAAAAAAAAAATTATAAGATGAGCCAGGTGCAGGGGCCCATGCTTGTAATCTTAGCACCCGGGAAGGCTGAGGAAGGAGACGTACTTAAGGTCAGGAGTCCAAGACCAGCCTGAGCAAAGAGAGATGCCATCTCCGCTAAAAGTAGAAAAATTAGCTGAGCATGGTAGCTCACGACCGCAGTCCCAGCTACTTGGGTGGCTGAGGCAAGAGGATCACTCGAGCCCAGTGCTTTGAGGTTGCTATGAGCTATGATGCCATAGCACTCTAGCCCATGTGACAGAGTGGGACTCTGTTTCAAAGAAAGAAAAAAAAAAAGGAAAAATAATTACAAGATGAAATGAGATTACAGTGATGAAGACTTGTATCTATTTTGATTATTATTTTTTTTAGAGACAGAGTCTTACTTTATTGCCCTCCATAGAGTGCTGTGGCGTCACAGCTCACAGAGACCTCCAACTCCTAGGCTTAAGTGATTCTCCTGCCTCAGCTTCCCAAGTAGCTGGGACTACAGGCATCCACCACAACACCCTGCTATTTTTTTCTTTTTTTTTTTGGTCGCAGTTTGGCTGGGGCCAGGTTCGAACACACACCCTCGGTATATGGGGCCGGCAACCAACTCACTGAGCCACAGGTGCTGCCCTATTTTGATTTTTTTTTTTATAGTAAATCGTTTAGTATTCAAACAAGGGTCTTTGATATGTAAAATAAATATATTTAATTTTTTTTTCTTGAGACAGAGTCTCACTTGGTCACCCTTGGTAGAGTGCTATGGCTTCACAGCTCACTGCAACCTCAAACTCTCGGGCTCAAGTGATTCTCTTGCCTCAGCCTCCCAAACAGCTTGGGACTATAGGTACCTGCCACATTGCCCGGCTAGGTATTAGAGACATGGTCTTGCTCTTGCTCAGGCAATCTACCTGCCTTGGCCTCCCAGAGTGCTAGGGTTACAGCCTGGAGCCATCGTGTCCAGCCTATAAATCTACTGGTAACAAACATGGTAAGAAAATAATTATTTCAAATGCTTTAGAAAACAGTAACTATCTATGCTTCTGGGATATGTTTTCAGCATAAAAGATATTTTAAATGTAATTCAAGAGTTTAAAGTGGCTCGGTGCCCGTAGCACAGTGGTTATGGCATCAGCCACATACACCGAGGCTGGCGGGTTTGAACCCAGCCCGGGCCAGCTGAACAACAATGACAACTGCAACAAAAAGTAGCCTGGCGTTGTGGAGGGCGCCTGTAGTCCCAGCTACTTGGGAAGACTGAGGCAAGAGAATTGCTTAAGCCCAAGAGTTGGAGGTTGCTGTGAGCTGTGACGCCTGTGATGCTACGGCACTCTACTTAGGGTGACATTGTCAGACTCTGTCTCAAATTAAAAAAAAAAAAAAAGAGTTTAAAGCCAGTTATAGTACTAGTATTTTTATTTTGAAATTATTGATATATATTGTATATCAATGAATAAAACATAAGTACTAAGTTAATGTGGTTAGCAATAAGATTTTTAGTATAAGAGAAAAGCCATGTAAATATGAAAACAAAAATGTTAAATTTGTGTTATTACATTTGAATTAGAAATTTCAATATGAATGTGATTTTAAAATATATACATATGTATTTCCCTCCACCTCAGTCCATTGGAAGGGCTTAGAAGCATTGACAGTCCAGTAGTGGGAAGTACTCTAGACTTAGACTTTGTACCATTTCCCAGTAAAAGAAACCAGAGCTCATCAGAGAAATAGCTGATTTGGAGTCTGGGCATGGTATTGTATAAGGTGAGCCTGGACACCTTGCTTTATGTCAGAAAAAGAGCTGGTTTGAGGAGGTCTTACTGGTTAAAGATTGAACTATTTGAGCTTCACAAAGAGAACTGCAATGGAATGAAGCACAAGGAATATATAAAAACTTGTAAATCTATAAATGCTTCAGAACAGAGAAAGCCAGAGAATATAACAAAATAAACAAAATACTAATATCATTTGTCACCTATTCCTTACTCTGAAAAATGATCATTCAAAGTTAATGATTATTTACCTTGCCTTTCCAGTAGGAATAACTGATGTCTTTCTCCTTCTCTGTTGTTTTTTTTCTCTCTCTCTCTGTCTCTAAGATTGTCATCTATTATAGAAGGAATAATAGAAATAGAAAAATCGTAGGCTCGGCACCTCAAGTGGCTAAGGCGCCAGCCACATACACCTGAGCTGGCGGGTTTGAATCCAGCCCAGGCCCACCAAACAGTGATGGCTGCAACCAAAAAATAGCCGGGGAACGGTGCCTGTGGCTCAAAGGAGTAGCGTGCCGGCCCCATATGCCGGAGGTGGCAGGTTCAAACCCAGCCTGGGCCAAAAAAAAAAAAAAAAAAAAAAACAACCCCAAACAAACAAAAAAAATAGCTGGGCGTTGTGGCAGGTACCTGTTGTCCCAGCTACTTGGGAGGCAGAGGCAGGAGAATCACTTGAGCCCAGGAGTTGGAGGTTGCTGTGAGCTGTGATGTCACAGCACTCTACGTAGGGCAACAGCTTGAGGCTCTGTCTCAAAAAAAAAAAAAAAAAAAAAAAAGAAAAAGAAATAAAAAAATCGCTTTTTTGCAGCCCTTGATGAAATAATTGCTTGAGATAAGAATCATTCAACTGTTAGGTAACACATGGTCAGAGGCTTGGGTACTTCGGCCCTGCTGAAGGATCCTGGCAGGAATTAACTGGGAGTAACATACAATTTTTTAGCTACTGGCAAAATTTGAATATGGAGTGGGAATTAGATAGTGATAATAAAGGATTATGATTAATTTTGTTAGCTGTGTAATGGTATTGGTTTTAGGAAGGAAAATGTGCTTATTTTTATGGTATCTATATAATTTATTTAAAATATTTCAGCAAAAGAGTTAAGGCAAACATAGTAAAATGTTAACTGTTAATCTAGGTAATGGGCATGTGAATAGTCCTCAGACTAGTTTCCACTTTTCTACATATTTGAAAATGTTCATAATACAAAGTTAAAAATAATTCCTGTTCCTGGGCCCCAACCCAGACCTCCTGAATGAGACTGACTCCTATGCAGTTTCTACATTGTATCAAGTACCCCGCCCCATGAGGAAATGAATAAGTTAGTGTTTTAAAAATGCTTTTAAATACACTTTATTTTTAGAGCAGTTTTAGGTTCACAACAAATTTGAGAAGATGTTCCAGAGACTTCCCATATACCCACATCACATGGGTCCGACCTTGTCCACAGTCAACGTCCCGAAGCAGAGGGCGGGCTTCGCTGCCGTCCAGGATCAAGCAGGAGTTGATGTGTCACTGCTGCCCACAGTGCACGGTTCACACCAGGGTCCACTCTTGGCATACTTTCTTGGGTTTTGACAAATGTAGAATGAAGACTGTCTTTTTCATCTGTGTAATTTCAAGAACATTTAGTAAGCATTTACCGGGTGCCAGTTACATGCCAGGCTCTTTCCTAGGTGCTTAGGACTCAGCAGTCAACAAAGCAGATATAAGGGATCTCAGACCCATGGAGCTTGGCACCCTACCTTGCTCGTAGCCAGCCTTTGATAAAACAAAAAACACCTTTTTTTTTTTTTTGAAACAGCACTTATTCTGAGTGCTGTGGTATTATCATAGCTCACAGCAACCTCAAACTCCGGGCTCAAGCGATCCTCCTGCCTCAGCCTCCCGAGTAGCTGGACTTACAGGTGCCCACCACGATGTCTGGTGAAGGCTGGGCTCTACCTTCTGAGCTCAAGGCATCCTCCTGCTTTGGCCTCCCAGAGAAAACAAAAACACCTTTTTAAAAAAATGTTAAAAATAACACAAGCATAGGAAACTGCATTAAACAAAGGAGCAACTTAACGAGTTGTTATAAAGTAACCTCCTCCCTATAATCTTCTCCCTCAATTAGACCTAGAGCCCTGCCAGACAGTGGAGTCTTCCAGGCACTGCCTGCCCACTCTGCACAGCCTCCTCCAAGAGTACATTGTGTAGAGCGCTGGTGTGGGAGCAAAGGCCAGGTGCAGAGCTCCGCCCTTAAAATTCTCCTACGTAACCCCAAAGGTGAGATCTTTTTTTTTTTTTTTTTTTTTTGGTTTACAAGGGTTTTAGCCTCAAAGTTTTACTAAGCTGAGTACAGCTCAGACGTGCATTATTAGACATGGGATTTTCTCTTTATAATATGAAGTAAGCGGAGAAGGACGCCCTCAGAACATAATTCTACTAGGGCGAGGTAAAGAAATAAAAACATTATTTAAAATAACCTCAGTGCCATCTTCAAGTGAGTAAAGAGAAGGTCCTGAGAGATTGTCTGCAGAATCTTCATTATGTTGTCTTAATAGGTGACCTAATGCCTTGCTTGTCACCTGGACTGCTGGTTGAATCAAATGAAAAAAAAAAAAAGCTTTTCTGTTTTTTTTTTTTTTTTAACACTCCTCTAACTTTAATTGTTTTCTCATTTTATATGATTTTCCCCCCTTTCTTCAAATTGAGGTCTTTACAGACTCAGAACTGAAATACTGTAAAATGTGTTCCTTGTTTGACAGTTCTCAGAGTCCCTGAATTTTGGTACCAACACAAGGATTGAAAAGTAAAGCGGCAGGCATTTCATTTGGAAGTCTCAAAGCTCTAACAGTTGGTAATTTTTATTGCACTGTAATATGATACCATCTTCACCACACTATTTGTGTGCATTCAGTAAAGCAGTGAACACATGTGGCGCAGTTTGGGGTGGAGTGTGGGGTGCATTGCAGGAAGGCAGAGTGAGTCTGGGAGGCAGCTGAGGTGGGAAGTGGCTTTTCCTTCCAGCAATTTCTCTTCCTGACTTGATGGCCTCAGGTACATCTGGATCTGGTAAAGCCTCAGTCTCAAGGGAAAGTAGGGGAAGATATCAATTGTCAGAGGAAAGCTGTGCAAATTAATGGTGACACCTACAGTTGACCTGGTGCTTGCTGTGGGCCACTGTGCCTCCTGATATCTGTCATATCATGTCTTCTTCCCAGCATGTCCACCCTCCCATCTACATAGAAAATTAGGATATAGAAGCTTTTTTCAGAAAGAGAAGGTAAGCTTGTTGTTGTTGTTGTTAAAGAAGGAGGCATTTTCTGCCACTTCTACTCCCCCACTATCCCGAAGCATCCTAATTACTTCCTGAGTCTTCATTCAGGAGTTTAATCTTTCAAATTACTTAATTTCTATAAATTCTCGATTTCCTCATGTGAAAAATGGTGATTAAAATAATACCTTTCCATTTGGTTGTAGGTGAGGATTAAATGAAACAATGCATATTGGTTTTTGGTGATGGTGTTGAGTGTGGAATGTTCTGGAAGGTCTCAGCTGAGAGGACGTCCCATCTCATCCCTCCGTACAAGGCTGAGAGTGTCTGGAAGGCAGCTGCTGAAGCTAGCTGATGACGAACAGGGCTTGAGGCCCGAGATAGGAACTCCTGTCCTTCTGTAACCCAGGCTTGCACCTGCAAGACCTTGGAAACAGCAGCCTGAAGGGGAGAGCACAGTTGCCTTGTCCTTAGTGTCTATCGTTACTTCCTTCTCTAGGCACTTAGTCCCTCTCCATCACGGCCTCTCAGTGTCTTCCTGAGGGTTGAGAGCTTGATGCTTTCCGTTTTAATGGGGAATAATAGCCACATTTGGCTTTTACCCCGTGTGCAAAGCCTTACATTTGCTTTTTGGATGAAAAATAAAAGTGTGTCATGTTGTCAATCTTGGGCTATAAAGCAGCTAAATTGAGATAGAATGTCAGCAGTTGGGTTTGATTTGGGCTCTGGGATAGATTTGAGCATGAGCTTCCTGGCCCCTGTGGCACTGGGAAGAGCAACTCCTCACAGAAGGAGCTGAAGGCACAGGCTGTTTCTGGAAGTTTCTCAAAGGTCCTCTTGTATCAAAAAGTCCCTTGGCCATGTCCTCAATGTGAATTCTGTCTACATTTGTTTCTCCTGTGGTGATCATTTGACTACAGGATGTGCACTCAAGGGCTGGAGGCAGTCAGGCTGCTCCAAGGAGCATCAGGAGACCCTCTGGGTTCTGCATACCTTCTCTGTCTGCTCCCTAAAGTTCTGTTATTAGCCATGATCTCCACTCATTAGCCACTGCTGAAATGCTCCTGGGAGGTGCTCTCTCCTATGGACTCAGTTTCCTTCCTTGGAGGGTGCATGTGGGGATGGGCTGCAGCTGGGCTCCAGCAGGTTCTTTCCAGAGGCTGCTGGGCACCAGGGCCCTGCCGGCCTTACTGCTTCTCCTTTGCTTACAGCTCCCAGGTCTGCCCTCTCCCCTCCCGTGCCCCGCATCTCAGCCTCAGGGCATTTGGGGCTGAATCTGACAACTTTTTTCTTCCTTAAAAAAAGTTTAAGTACTTTCTCTTTGTGAAATACATTTAATGGATTAACTGCTTCTGTTATCGTTGTAACATTTCCTGGAATGTCAAATGTGTTGAAAACTACAAGATCTTTCATTTCCCTTCTGTTACAGGCAATGAGATTCTCAGCAAACTTCTTTCCCGAGTTTTCTCTACTTTGACAAAAACTAATAAGTAAACAAACACCTTTTCTCAACTAGTTGTGTGATGTATTAGCAAGTTTTATTAAAAATGAGACAGAAAGAGGGGGGGGAGACAAGATGGCGGACTGAAGCCAGCTTTTCACAGAGGCTCCCGTCCAGAAGGAGAGTTAAAGGATGGAAATTTAGAAAGTAACCTGGAGGATTCGAGCTATACCAGGAGAGAAGGTTGGAGATCGCACAT
>CAUYPK010151197.1:0-45586 GCA_963574355.1 Loris lydekkerianus | reverse complement strand
ACACCAAGTTGGCAGGTTTGAATCCAGCCCGGGCCCGCAAAACAGCAAAGACGGCTGCAACCAAAAAATAGCCGGGCATAGAGGCAGGCACCTGTAGTCCCAGCTACTTGGGAGGCGGAGGCAGGAGAATCGCTTGAGCCCAGGAGGTGGAGGTTACTGTGAGCTGTGATGCCACGGCATTCTACCCAGGGCGACAGCTTGAGGCTCTTGTCTCAAAAAAAAAAAAAAAAAAAAAAAAAAAAAAATCAAAATCTTACTTCTCTTTATTGTGTTTGTATGCATGTATTTTAAGTATCTTCCAAGTAAAAATGTCTTTGAAGGTCATGAAAACTGAAGCCAAAAATATAAACTTTGAAATGAAGAGTTCGGTCATCTCAGAAGGCAGGCCCCTAGAGAAGTACCGGCAGGAGCATCAGCACAGTGGCCAAGCTGAAGGGCAGCAAACAAAGAGGGAAGATGATAATGAAACAGGATCACTGTGATGGGGTAGAGCCTATGCCATCCATGTGAATTAAGGGAGCTCAAACCTCAAGAGAAAAAACTTTCTTTTTTTTTTTTTTTTGCAGTTTTTGGCCAGGTCTGGGTTTGAACCCACCACCTCCAGCGTATGGGGCTGGAGCTCTACTCCTTTGAGCCACAGGCGCTGCCGAAAAAACTATTTTTGATTTCTGATTTCTCTGTAGCCCTGAGATTACCAAAGAGGATAAAAGGAATGGGTGAGCAGTTGGGGAAGGGGGCAGGTATGATGGGGCTCCTCCTCCCCTTCCCTGTGGGAATCACCAACAACAGAGAGAGATGAGGTCAGACTTCAGCCTGGCTTCCAAGTAACTGAAAAGGTTTTGTCTGACAAGTTCTCTATAGAACAGGCTGGAGCCATCAAGCCACAATGTGAATGAAATCCCATCATGGAAAATAGCCAACAGCACACAGCCAGACCACCCCATGCTACCTTGTTCACAACTTTTCATCAGCTACCTATGATGCTGTGTCTTGCTCCTTCACGATCTTCCCCTGCTCCTATATATCCTTCCGGAAACACCAGACAGAAAGACAGAGGAAGTTACATAGCAACTTCCAAGGCTTCCTTACTACAGATCTCTTCCTATACCAGCTATTTCAAATAATTTTATTATTTGAAATAAAGCTCACAACCTGTATTCTAAGTTCTTACCATAATTTGGAATCACTTCACTATTTGAGATATCAAAACCAGTCTCTCAGACAAAATATTCCCAATTTATAAAAGAATAAACTGAGGCCAGGAGAAGTAAAGGAACTTGGTTACACAGGTCTAAGTGGAAAAATAGAAGTGAAAACGCAAAAACTATAACCATCCACCCTTTTTTGTAAGTTGGGCACTCTGCAGAAAAGTGGGTGGGCCAACATCTGACCCACTAATAGGCTTCCTAGTGCCTGAGAGTTGTTTACAAAGAAAACTACTGTAGGCTCATCCATTGTGGACAACCATAACATACTCTGGAATTCTGAGTAGGAAGCATCCTTTCATATAGATTATTAACATGGCAAAAAGAAAAACTCCCTCTGGGTAAAAAGGATAAGGAAGAAAGTAAGGCAAAAACCAGTACTAGCTCTGTAAGAGCAAGGGGGTTGTCTATGTGTTTTGTTCATTGCTTCGTTGAGAATAACAGTACAGAAGGTCTCAATAAACCAGGCGCCCTCAAACTGCGGCCCACGGGCCACATGAAGTGGTGTGAATTGTATTTGTTCCCATTTTGTTTTTTACTTCAAAATAAGATATGTGCAGTGTGCATAGGAATTTGTTCATAGTTTTTTGTTTTTTTTTAAACTATAGTCCGGCCCTCCATCGGTCTGAGGGGCAGTGAATTGGCCCCCTGTTTAAAAAGTTTGAGGACCCCTGCAATAAACATTCACTGAATGAATGAATGGAAGAGCTGGGGGGAGAAAGGGAGGGAGGGAGGAAGGAAGGAAAGAAAAAAGGAGAGAAGAAAGAAAGAGGCTGATTTTCAGAAGCTTTAACTATAGAATTAAGTCCCCAGGGGAAAAAAAATTAAATGAACTGTCTGGATTCATAGAAACCTCAAAATAAAAATTAAATAAATATAACCTCATGATTTCTTTTATTAGAAATGTACCCAAGAAAAGCCTGCAAAGCTCATGACAAAGTCCCCCCAATGATTTCTCTGACCTATGCTCAATATTTAACCAGGCTTCTCTCCAAGAACTCATTTTGCACAGCATCTCTTCTAGTATCCCGGGCATGAGGCAGGGGTGAACCATGGATGGTCAAGGCATTTTTGCCAGGTCCCCTGCATGGGTGGCAGCATGCCCAGAACCATTTTCATACACTGCAGGGATGGAAGGAACTCAAGAAATAATTTTGCCAATAGTCTTACCTCCAGGAAGCAATGTATTTGAACAACTCCAAATCATAGAGTCTCATCTATTTTCATGACTTCTAACTTGTATAAAAATGTGTCTCTGCATATGAGACTTTAGGAAAGTTACTCCATCTTGAACATCAGTCTTCTCATATTTGAAATGGACATAAAAACAGTATCTACCTTATGTAACTATTGTAAGGACTGAGAAGTGACTATAAAGTACACAGCATAGTGTCTGGTATATAGGGAGTGCTTGGCATAGTTGGAATTATCACAGAAGGTAAGCTTATTTTGTAAACAAAAGAGTAAGACACACCTTGAGGTCCAGGCATTTCATCTTTGGACACTGGCTTGGACTCTATAAGTCTGACTAGTCCTTAGTTGTAACTCAATGAATGATTTGTTATTCCCCAAAGTCCTGGATGTTGTTGCATCCACTTGGTCCTTTCCTTAAACGCTCACAGATGCATAAAGGTCTCATTGTGCAATACCAAAGTATATCTTCCCACTGTATGTAAGAACTATACCAGGCTTCCTCAGTATAAGTGGGGGGTTTAGTTTAAAAGTAGCCAAATAGGGCGGCGCCTGTGGCTCAAAGGAGTAGGGCGCCAGTCCCATATGCCAGAGGTGGCAGGTTCATACCCAGTCCTGGTCAAAAAAAAAAAGGAGCAAAATAGGTGCGGTGGCTCATGCCTGTAATCCTAGCACCCTGAGAAGCCAAGGCAGGTGGATTGCTTGAGCTCAGGAGTTCAAGATAGCCTGAGCAAGAGTGAGACCCTGTCTCTACTAAAAATAGAAAAACTAGCTCAGCATTGTATAGGCACCTGTAGTCCCAACTAATCAGGAAGCTGAGGCAAGAAGATCACTGAGTCTAAGAGTTTGAGGTTGCTGTGAGCTATGACACCAGGGCACTCTACCCAAGGTGACAAAGTAAGATTCTGTCTCAAAAAAAAAAAAAAAGGGTGGCGCCTGTGGCTCAATGGAGTAGGGCACCAGCCCCATATTTTCTGGAGGTGGCGGGTTCAAACCCAGCCCCAGCCAAAAAATCAAACAAATAAACAAACTGCAAAAAATAAATAAAAAATAAAAAAGGAAAGAAAAGAACAACAAAAGTAGCTAAAAAAAAAAAAAAGAAAGAAAAGAAAAAGGAAAGGAACAACAAAAGTAGCTAAAAAAATGCCCAAAGTAAACAAAATAATTAGGTCTAACATACTGGCACATGGCTTGGTGGAGGGCAGAGATGTTGGGAGGCAGTTAGTGTGGCATAATGGACAGAATGTAGATGCCAGCCTTGTGTATGTGGCTAGTGCTGCAACCACTGTCTACGGGTGCCAAGCCATTTCTTGAATTTTTTAAAGTATTATTTAGAGAAGGAGCAATCACTATTCACTGACTATACCATTTCAACTCCATAGTCAATGGAGATTTACTCTACAGGTCGGGGGAAGAAAGTAATGCCATCACTGGAGGATTGCTTGAGCTCAGGAATTCAAAACCAGCCTGATCAGGAGTGGACTCCACCTCTACTAAACTAGAAAAATTACAGGTATCGTGGCAGGTGCCTGTAGTTCCAGCTACTCCAGGAGGCTGAGGCAGGAGGATCACTTGAACCCAGGAGTCTGAGGTTGATGTGAGCTAGGCTGACACTGTGGCACTCTAGCTTGGGTGACAGAGTTAGATCTTGTCTCAGAAAAAAAATAGAAAGTACAGTAATGCCATCAACCAGATTCTGCTTACTTCATCCATGTGCCAAAGAGTAAAAGACATTTAAGAAAGGACACTGATGTGAATGAGGAAGCAGCACAGCCTGGTCTAACTGACAAATTTCTCTGCGTTTTTCCTTCTGGACCTTCCTGATAAGGGTTAGAAACTTCATTTTGAACTCTATTGATGACATTTCGAAAACAACATTCCTGATAAATACAAGAAAGTTATATGTGGAATTTAAAAAGCATATGAACTGTTGAGTTTTTAAAATTTATTTTATTTTTATTTTATGTATTTATTTTATTTTTTGAGACAGAGTCTTACTATGTCGCCCTCAGTAGAGTGCTGTAGCATCACAGCTCACAGCAACCTCAAACTCTTGGGCTTAAGAGATTCTCTTGCCTCAGCCTCCCAAGTAGCTGGGACTACAGGCCCACCACAATGCCTGGCTATTTTTTTTTTGTTGCTGTTGTTGTTGCAGTTGTCTTTGTTGTTTAGTGGGCCAGGGCCGGGTTCGAACCTGCCAGCCTAGGTGTATGTGGCTGGGCCCTACCCACTGAGCTATGGGCCAGTGCCCTGTTGATTTTTTAAAAAAAATGAATTCTTCAGCTTGGCGCCTATGGCTCAAGCTGCTAAGGCGCCAGCCACATACACCTGAGCTGGCAGGTTTGATTTCAGCCCAGGCCCGCCAAACAACAATGACGGCTACAACCAAAAAATAGCCAGGTATTGTGGCAGACGCCTGTAGTCCCAGCTACTCGGGAGGCAGAGGCAGGAGAATCGCTTGAGCCCAGGAGTTGGAGGTTGCTGTGAGCTGTGATGCTACGGCACACTATTCAGGGTGACAGCTTGAGGCTGTCTCACTTACAATGTATCCAACCTTTGATTTTGATACAATTTTGAAAATTTTTCTTTAAATAAGAGACATTTCTCCATTTCCTGTTTGAAAATTTGGCAAAAGACTGTATTTTCTTTTTCAACCTAAGTGCTTTGACTTCTTCCTAAAGGATAATAAATCTGCTTATTATTTAAAAAATTTTTTAGTGCCCTCAATGAATCCCCAACAATTAAAAAAAAAAAAAAAGAAAAGAAAAAAAAATTGTAGTGCCTCATATGGAAATGGCATATTGAAGAAGTAAATTACATTGTTTCTATTCATTTATATTCACTGACTTCCACAAGTGTGCAAAAATATCTTTCAAAGGAGATCCATCACAAGGGCTTTTTGTTTTTTGGGGGGGTTTTTGCCGGGGCTGGATTTGAACCTGCCACCTCCAGCATATGGGTCCAGCGCCTTACTCCTTTGAGCCACAGTTATTGATTATGTCTTGGTAGAAAGAATGACATTATGATTATAAAGCTTAAACTAGTAAATTCTTTCTGAAAACACATTTCCTAAAAGTTACACTGGATTCTAAAGGTTTCAGAACATGGTAACACTTTTTTTTTTTTTTTTTTTTGAGACAAAGTCTTCCTCTGTCACCTGGGCTAGAGTGCCATGGTCTCAACCTAGCTCACAGCAACCTCAAACTCCTGGGTTCGCGTGATCCTCCTGCCTCAGCCTTTTACGTAGCTGGAACTACAGGCATATGCCACCACACCCAGCTAATTTTTTTTCTATTTTAGTAGAGACAGGGTCTCACTTTGTTCAGGATAGTCTTGAACTCCTGAGCTCAAGCAATCTGCTCTCGTTGGCCTCCCAGAGTGCTAGGATTACAGGCATGACCCACCGTGCCTGGCCTCACAAAAAGTTTTATAATCCATTTGTGATATTAATGTTCATATCCCTCCATATGGACAAATAAACACCAAAATAATATCCTTCTCTTCTTTCTTAAAAAAATAAATTTCAAGTTTTATCATAGGTTACACTATTCCCAAAAGGAAATCCCTCAAATGGTCTGTCAGACTATGAATTCCTATGCTACCACTAATACACTATTACTAGATTTAAGTAATTCAATTTACTGGCAAAATTGATACACTTTTGGGCACTAAATTGAGTTTCTGTAACAGAAACAGTTTCTGTAACAGAAAGACTAAATTGAAAAAATGGGATATACCTATACCAAAACCTAGTTCCATTGGCCAAGCACTATTAAAAGATCTGGTTAAAAGCAAGCTGGACTCACTTTTTTTTTTGAGACAGAGTCTCACTTTGTCGCCCTTGGTAGAGTACAGTGGTATCATAGCTCATAGCAACTTCAAACTCTTGGGCTCAAGGGATTCTCTTGCCTCAGCCTCCTCCCAAGTAGCTGGGACTACAGGCGCCCTCCACACACCTGGCTACGATTAGAGACGAGGTCTCGCTCTGGCTCAGGCTGGTCTCCAAACTGTGAGTTCAGGCAATCCACCTGCCTTGGCCTTCCAAATGTTGGGATCACAGGCATGAGCCAGCACCTGGCCTACTCAAACACTTTAATAATAAATCTATAGCTATTTAGTAAACATCTACTATGGACAGGGATCTCAGGAGAGAAAAGGATAGAATAAGACAGTCAAAATCTCTTATGGGCAAATGCTCATCTTCACATGTGTTCTAAATTTAGCTCTACCAGATGTGTTTCTCTGGTAAATTTCTTAATCTGTCTAACTCTCAGTTTCTCAGTTTGTGAAAACAGACATAAACCCCATCCCAGAGAGCAGGCGTCCTCAAACTTTTTAAACAGGGGGCCAATTCACTGTGCCTCAGACCGTAGGAGGGCTGGACTACAGTATAAAAAAACCAAACCTATGAACAAATGCCTATGCACACTGTACATATCTTATTTGAAGTAAAAAACAAAACGGGAACAAATACAATTCACACCGCTTCATGTGGCCCTGTGGGCTGCAGTTTGAGGATGCCTACCATAGAGTTTTAATGGGGACTGAATTAAATGAGCCAATATAAGGAAGGTATTTCTTTTTAGGTAGCAATAAATGTTATTTCCTTTCTCCTCCTGTACTGTCAAGAAACTGTAACTGATAAGTAATAAACATAGCATTCTACCTGGAAAAGATCTGTCTTCATCATCTCCATGAAGAGAAACTCCCTTATTTTCTGGCATATACTTCTTGGTAATGGGCAAGGACATCAGTCGAATATGATGGATGAATGAACGCCAGGTATGAGCTCCAGAAAGCACCGGTTCAGGTGCTAATGGGCTGAAAGGTTGAATCACAAAGTAGGCAGTGAGCAAGATTAATCCCATGGTTATGAGGACCTACAAAAAAAAACACAGGTAAGCCATTAATAATTGTCCCAGCAAACAAAATTTTTTTTTTTTTACATACAAAAAGACAATATTCATTTAACTCAAGCTTTCCTATAAGGAGTTAAACAAACAACAAAATGATCCCTGGGTGAATGCATTACTGAAAATGTTAACATTGTTTCATATATCCCTTCAGTGCCCAGAGGAAAAATCTGAATTAAAGAATAAGAATGACCATTCTCACAGTGCATTTACTTAGGTATGTGCAGAAAAATTCCATATAGGTTAGATCCAAAATAGTAAATTTTAACATTACTGAAAATGTTAACATTGTTTCATATATCCCTTCAGTGCCCAGAAGGAAGAATCTGAATTAAAGAATAACAATGACCATCCCCACAGTGCACTTACGTAGGTATGTGCAGAAAAAAATCCATATAGGTTAAACCTAAAATAGTAAATGAACCCACTAGTTTCCTATAGGTGATGGGAATCCCACTGATATACTGAAGTCTCCAAGAGATCCCAAGACCAAGGGGGTCACTTTTCAGCAATTGTGAAACAACCATAGGAATTCTCATCATTCACTGCCTTTCCCCCCAGCTAGTTTACTACTAAAAGAGGAAGATGAGAACAAAATACAGTTCCTCCACTCAAGGGCTGTATGACTGTCAGCATCTGTGTTCCTTAGGAATTTCAAAGCACCCTCCTCATTGCCATCTAAATAGGATAACAGTAAAAATGGCTTTGGGTGCAGCATGTAAATGTTTTGTTTTCTAAAATAATAAAAGACCTGGAAAGGAATTAATTTCATTCCCACACAGGAAAACCAAATATTCTTTCTAGAGAATAGTACAACGAAGTGGAACATCCAATATCCCTTTCTCCCAGCCTCAGTCTGACCTCCAAAGTAAAAGCAAAGGACAGATACATCTACCACTGCCATAAACCCCGACTTCCTCAGAGAAGCCAGAATACAGTGGCCACTTATGAAAGTGGATCAGTTAAGGCACATTGGGAATAGCAGAAGAAGTCTGGAAGCAGGTTGCCACTTTTGCCCAACCTTGTTGAAAGTATGGATTTCTTATCTCCCCTCCCTTAAGATCAGAAATTGCAAGTAGTATCATCTTCTCAATGTGACTGGTGAATGTTTGGAGAACCTGTGATACAAAGTTATCAAGTTCCTATCAGTAATCTGAGTCTGTGTGTGTAAGGAGAGAAATGGGGAGGTTGGGGGGGGGGGGATACCTTTCATTTCTCATATTTCTTTAAATTGGAGGGGGACACAGGAGTAGAGGGAATATATATGGACATGTTGTGGGGATGGGGGAGATGAAACCCTAACATAGCCAAAAAAAAAAAAAAAAAAAAAAAGCATAAATGGAGCCTTGTATGGCTAGCTTTGTAAGGCACAAAACCTGCTTAATTAACCATTTGTGGTAGGAATAAGAGGAATCCCAGGGCCCATCTTATTAAGAAAAATGAAAAAAAAAATTCAATTATTCCTTTTTTTCTCAAGCATATAGCAAAGTTCTAAGTGAAGATAATATCTCATCTGTTTAGAAAATGCATAAACATCAAATGCTGAAAACACTCCAATAATTGCACACTCACATGAAATTTTAAAAATGTGTAAGAATTAGTCATTGTTTCTCAGTCTACTCACACGTGGGATACAAATTACCCCCTGCTCCTCTTGATGTCCTGAGTAGATTTACATCCTAATTTCTAATGAAAGTCAAAAGGCTACAAAGAAGGGAATAAGGGAGAATGCAAAAGGAGAAATCAGTGTCAGAGTTGAGGAATTGAAACAAAACAACTGGTGGAGATAACAGTGTTAAAAATCAAGGAGTCCCAACTAGATTGTAAGCCCTTGGAGCGAGTCTGTGCCTCATACCTGGGAGCACAGCACAAGCCAGTAGCAGAGGTGAAGATAATACATCGTTAGAGACTTCATGCCAGCAAACAAAATATCTTAATGCCAAGAAAAAACAGGTTTCTTCCGCTATTCCCAATGTGCCTTAACTGATCCACTTTCATAAATAAGCTATTTACATTCATTTCTGGAAGTATTTAAAACTTTAAAGCTGGACGGGCATGGTGGCTTAGGCCTGTAATCCTAGCACTGACAGGCTGAGGTGGGTAGATTGCTTGAGCTCATGGGTTTGAGATCAGCTTGAGCAAGAGTGAGACCCCGTCTCTACCCAAAATAGGAAAATTTAGCCAGGTGTTGTGGCAGGCACCTATAGTCCCAGCTACATGAGAGGCTGAAGCAAGAGAATCACTTAAGCCCAGGAGTATGAGTTTGCCGTGAGCTATGATTCTACAGCACTCTACCCAGGGTGACACAGTGAGACTGTCTCAAAACAAACAAACAAACAAACAAACAAAAGAAAAACAAAACTTAAGAGCGATGAGGACTGAAAGGCTTACAAAACTTCTACCATACAGTCAGGATCTATATCCACCATTATAAAATACACACAAATAGAGTTTTAATTATAAATACACAGCTTTTGGGTGGTGCCTGTGGCTCAAAGGAATAAAGTACCAGCCCCATATACTGGAGGTGGCGGGTTCAAACCCAGCTCCAGCCAAAAAAAAAAAAAAGAAAATACACAGCTTTTTATTTATTTATTTTTTTGCAGTTTTTGGCCGGGGCTGCCTTTGAACCCACCACTTCTGGTATATGGGGCTGGTGCCCTACTCCTTGAGCCACAGGCACCGCCTATAAATACACAGCTTTTACCTAGGACATTTAACAACATTGTCAAATTTCCTAGCAACACATGGTAACAAGAAGAAAGGACAATTTATTCACAGAAAAAGCAAGGCTCAATAGGGGAATCAGGCAAAAATAATATTTGGGAAGAATGTTTAGGAGTTTGTGGTCTAAGTGATTCCTAAGTCAGAACACATTATTACCTTAGACACAGCTATAAGGAGAGGATATTGGGGTGGCCCCCTCTGAGGTTCATTCTTTTCCAGGAGCTGCCTGATAAATTTTTCAATCGCCTTCTCTGACATGCCACACTGATGGCCTGTCTGTCGCACCAAATCAACAGTCTCTGAAAGTTTGTCATAAATGCTGAGTTCATTGGCAGCAAGATCCATGTCTTCTAATATAAAATCCCTGAGAGAAAGAAAATAAATGTAAAAGAGAAACATGGTTGAAGTACTTCCTCTCAAAGCTATTACTTTCTTTAGAACAGTGTTTCTTAACCATCTGTAGGGAAGGACCTGTTTTGTGTTTTTCCCAATCCACGACAGACCAATACTTTTATAAAACACAGTGTGTTGAGACAATGTCAAATTGCTGTACAAGTTTCTAAATCTTACTTAATTGTGGGCTAGTAACAGTTTACAGACCAGCAGACCAGAGTGTTGGTTTCCAAACACTCTGAGGAGCACTAGTCTAGAGCACAGTGGATCCACTAGTCTAGAGCACAGTGGATCCTAATAGCACTCTGAAGCACTACACTGACATACAAAATGATTTCTGAAATTAATCACAGGAGATCTGTTACTGGTAATTTACTAAAATAAAAAAAAAGGAGTATAAACAGCATTGTTACTCATTTATTTCTTTCCAATTATAGCAGATAGACCTTTAGCAACCTGAGAGGAGAAACCTGAGAGGATCCCTAAAGGTGAGATTTACTGTGGGAAATATGCTAATAAGCTTCCAGGCCTCCTCAAACTTTTTAAACAGGGGGCCAATTCACTGTCCCTCAGGCCATTGGAGGGCCGGACTATAGTTTAAAAAAAAAAAAAAAACTATGAACAAATTCCTATGCACAGTGCACATATCTTATTTTGAAGTAAAAAAACAAAATGGGAACAAATACAATCACACCACCTCATATGGCCTGCGGGGCCGGGGCCGCAGTTTGAGGACTCCTGCAGAGCAGGGATTCCAGACAATACAAAAACCCTGGCAGGGAAGCTCTTCAGACCTTGCAGCTTACATCCTCATGCTTTTCCACAAATATAATTTTGGATAACAAAAGACATTTTATTTATATTGTATATGCTTAAAAGATAAACAACTCATTTCAAAATTCAATTTTTGCTCGAGATTATTTTTAAGTCAGATTTTTTCATAGAGTTCCTAGAATAAAAGGCAAAAACTAAAATGGCAAAGTAGAGTTCTCACTATACCATTTGTAAAATAAAATTAAAGTTTTTTTAAAAAGCCCTTTTTATTTTATAGGAGGAAGAATAATGATTAGGATTTGTAGTCTCTTCTATGAGGCTGTTTGTCCCTTTTTTTTTTTTTTTTTAAATACAGAGGGTCCTCTTATTTTGCATACTTCATACCTAACCTCAAAAAACACTGACATGATACTCTCATATTTTCCGTAAGGAGCTGCTGCCACCTGTAGGGTAAAAGACAACAGCCATGTTGGTCAAGCAGAGAAAAGGAGGCCTGAAATGCCACAATTCCCACACACACATCAGCACATCTCTTCCAGTAGTGTGCCTCCCAATGACTTCTTGTTTGTTCCTTTTAAATCCTGGCCTGCACACTGGAATCACCTAGAGAGTTTTTAATAAATGCTTGTACTTGGGCCTTAACCCGGATCAATTAGATCAGAATCAGAAGACTTCTAATGGTGGATTAACAGGCATGAAATCTAGACTTTGAGGGCGGTGCCTGTGGCTCAGTGGGTAGGGTGCTGGTCTCATATACCGAAAAGTGACGGGTTCAAACCCGGCCCCAACCAAACTGCAACAAAAAAATAGCTGGACGTTGTGACAGGTGCCTGTAGTCCCAGCTACACAGGAGGCTGAGGCAAGAGAATCACCTAAGCCAAGAAGTTGGAGGTTGCTGTGAGCAATAACAGCACAGCACTCTACCGAGGGCAATAATATAAGACTCTGTCTCTAAAAAAAAAAAAAAAAAAAAAATCTAGACTTTGAGGAATTGGGGAAGGAGGGCAAAAGGGAGGAAGGAACCCCCCACACTCCAATAAAAGGTTGGTGTAAACTACAATTGGGCCTTGAACATTGGTTGGAACTGCTCAGGTCCATTTATACATGCATTTGTTCCTACCAAATGACAATTGAAAATACAGGATTTGTGGGACACAAAACTCACATACATGAAAGGCCAACTGTTTGTACAGGTTAAGATTCCCCAGAACTGACTGGGGGTTTTGTGTATGTGCAGATTCAGATATACTTGGGGGTCCCAGAACTAATACCTCAAATATATCAAAAGACAACTATATTTGGAAACATCTATTTTTCAACAAAATGATGCTGGATGGGACAACTAGATGTGTACACATAAAGGATAAAGTTGGATGATTCTTTATAGTATAAACAAAAATTAATCAAAATGGATTACACATACAAATATAATATATGAGCAAAATTCTTAGTAGAAAACACAGGGGAAAGGTTTCATGGTACTGAATTAGACAATGGCTTTTTAGACATGACACAAAAGCACACAAAACAAAAGAAAAAATAAAAATTGCCGGGTGCGATGGTATGTGCCTGTAGTCCCAGGTACTCGGGAGTCTGAGACGGGAGGATCACTTGAGTCCAGGAGTTCTGGGCTGTAGTGCAATATGCTTATCAGGTGTCCGCACTAAGTTTGGCATCAATATGGTGACCTCCCAGGAGCAGGGGGCCACCAGGTTGCCTAAGGAGGAGTGAACCAGCCTGGGTCAGAGAGAGCAGGTCAAAGCTCCCATGCTGATCAGGAGTGGAATCACACCTGTAAATAGCCACTGCACGCTAGCCTGGGCAACATAGTGAGACCCCATCTCTAATAAAAATAAATAAATAAAAAAGAAAAAATAGGCTTGGCACCTAAGGCACCAGCCACATACACCTGAACTGGCGGGTTCGAATCCAGCCCGGGCCCACCAAACAACAATGACAGCTGTAACCAAAAAATAGCCGAGCATTGTGGTGGGCGCCTATAGTCCCAGCTACTTGGGAGGCAGTGGCATCGGAGAATTGCTTCAGCCCAGGAGTTGAAGGTTGCTGTGAGCTGTGATGCCATAGCACTCTACCCAAGGCAATAGCTTGAGGCTCTGTCTCAAAAAAAAAAAAAAAAAAAAAAAAAAAATTAAAAAATTAAAATTAAAAACTTTTGTGCTTCAAATGATACCACTATGAAAGTAAAATAACCCACTGAATGAAAGAAAATATTTGCAAATCATGTATCTGATGGTGACTAGCATACAGAATACATAAGAATTCTTACAAACCAATAATAAAAGACCAATAAATAACACAATCAAAAATAAAGGATCTGAATTAGCCCCAGAAAAGCTATATAAATGGCCAATAAAACACATATAAATATAGTAAACATTATTAGCCAGCAGAGAAATGGAGATCGAAATCATAAGATAACATTTCACATCTACTGGGATAGTTATGATCAAAAAGTCAGATAAGGATGGCGCCTGTGGCTCAAGGACTAGGACACCAGCCCCATATACCGGAGGTGGTGGGTTCAAATCCAGCCCCAGCCAAAAACTGCAAAAAAAAAAAAAAAAAAAGTCAGATAAGGGCAGCACCTGTGGCTCAAAGGGGTAGGGCGATGGCCCCATATGCCAAAGGTGGCGGGTTCAAACCCAGCCCCGGCCAAAAACAGCAAAAAAAAAAAAAAAAAAAAAAAAGTCAGATAATAGTGCTGGTGCAATGTCTCAGTGCTATAATCCCAGCACTCTGGAAGGCCGAGGCAGGACTGCTTGAGCTTGGGAGTTCAAGTTCAAGGCCTGAGCAAGAGTGAGACCCCATCTTTACTAAAAACAAAAAAAATTATCTGGGCATGGTTGTGCATGCCTGTAGTCCCAGCTACTCAGGAGGCTGAGGTAAGGACAGCTTGAGGCCAAAAGTTTAAGGATACTGTGAGTTAGGATGATGCCATGTCATTCTACCCAGTGTGTCAGAGGGAGACTCTGTCTACCCCCTCCGACCAAAAAAGAGGTCAGATAATATGTGCTGGTGAGGACATGGAGCAAGTGGAACTCCTGTATACTGCTGGTGGGAATATAAAATGGCACAGCCACTTTGGAAAAGTTTGACATTCCTCACAAAGTTAAACAGAATTACCATTTGACTCAGCAATTCCACTTCTAGGTATGTTTCCAAGAGAACTGAAAACAAGTCCACACAAAAATTTGAACACAAATGTTAACAGCAGTATTATTTAGAACAGCACCAAAATGGAAACAACTCAAGAACTGACAAAAGGATAAACAAAATGTGGTGTACCCACATAACACAATATTATTGAATATGAAGGAATGCAGTAGTGATACATGCTACAAAATGAATGAACCTAAAATGTGCTAAGTGAAAGATGAGAGTCACAAAAGACGACCTATTATCTGACTGCGTTTATATAAAAAGTCAAGAGCACACAAATCTATAGAAAGTCGATTTCCAGGAGAGGGAATGACTTATCTGAGATCACGCAGTTGTCACCTGAGCCTCATCTGAACCTCACACTCCTTTCACTAAGCAAATTATGACGAGAAAGGATTACAAAGCATTAAGAGCTGTAAGAGCTGTACTAACAACAACAAGATATATACACACACACAAACAAAATTAAGATGCAGCATTTTTTTTTCTTTTTTTTTGAGACAGAGCCTCAAGCTGTTGCCCTGAGTAGAGTGCCATGGCATCACAGCTCACAGCAACCTCCAACTCCTGGGCTCAAGCGATTCTCCTGCCTCCGCCTTCCAGGTAGCTGGGACTACAGGTGCCCGCCATGATGCCCGGCTATTTTTTGGTTGCAGCTGTCGTTGTTTGGCTGGCCCAGGCTGGATTCAAACCCACCAGCTCAGGTGTATGTAGCTGGTGCCTTAGCCACCTGAGCCACAGGGGCCAAACCAAGATGCAGCATTTCTAATTAAAAGTTAAGTCAGGAATAGATGATCTCTGGGAAATGAGATTATAGTTACTTTTGATTTTCTTTGGTTTTTTTTTCATATTTTCCAAACTTTTCCTATATTAATTTTGTAATAAAAAAATTCCAGTTACTCCTAAGGAACACCACTGGACACAAATGAATAAGAGATGTGTGGTGGTGCGTGGCCATGGCACCACAGGGAGAAAGCAAGGCATGATTTGTCATACATGCTAAGAATGCCTTTTTGATTCTCATGGAGTTGTATTTGAATTTAATACAAATGGAAAAATGGAAGCAGAACTGGATTAGGAGAAGAGAGGGCTGAGTCTTCACACAAGCTTTGCCAATCAGTACTTACTTGCTCTATTTCTGCAGCCAAAAATAAGATAATTGGATCAAAAGTTCTTTAAATTCTCCTTTAGCTCCAAAATTCTAAGAATCTATGAACACGTCCAGAAGGAGAAAAATTCAATTAATTAGAAACTAAAGCTATACTCCAATTGCATTTTTATTCCTATTCCCACTCTATATGCCAGGCACTATTAATAAATACTCTAGAAATATTAGCTCAGTGAACCACTGTGTTCCAATAAGGTAGGTGTGATTAATCTCATTTCACAGATGTTCACAAACTTTCCTAAGGCTCAGAATGTTTTCATAATGTGCCAGGATGTAGGCCCAAGGGTGCTTGACTTCAAGGTTGGTGCTTTTAACCTTTATATAGACTGCCTCCCTTACCAAGTGTTTTCCTATTCTGAGCGGGCAGTTCCGAAACCACGTATCCCTTGATCACAACTGAGTGGCTGAGAACTGGAAAGTGACTGAGAACTGGAAAGTGACTGACTATAATGATTCCTGCAAAAAGAATAAAGTAATAATTTATTACAACGTTTTTATCATCTGTTTGTGATGACTGATTCTGGAGATAGTAATTTCCTGTTTAAATTAACAAAAACATTCTAAGAAAGTAGGATAATGTTCATTTAAATGTATGATAATAAATTAACCAACAATACCCACTGAAAATCCATTAAAACTCAGTAGAACACCAGAAAGGAAAAAATCCGGAAAGGAATTCTAGAAAAAATTCCAGTAAAAATTGTAAAATGCATCTGTTGGGAGGTAGGAACACAAGCTGGAATCCCTGGGGCAAAAGAGACGATGACATTGGTGTGCTCCTAGGAAAAACTTGAAGGGGACAGAAGTGCAGGTGAGGTGAGAGGATCAACTATAATCACTTTTGATGGCTGTCTGGCAATCTCCACAAACCTGTCCTTTTGAAACATACAGAAATCCCATCAAACTCCCAGTTTGTATGGCAAAGTACAAGTTTTTTTCTTTTTTGTTAATTCAAGTATAGAATAATATTACAATACTGAATATATTTTGTGCAAGCTGCACATCCCCCTTCCCAGAGATTGTGACACACTTCCCAAGTTATCCATCAGGTAGTAACTTGGGAGATATTTCTAAGAGCACCTTGGGATCTTGGTAACGAGCCCTCCTTTTGGTTTTGGTGAGATCAGTGGTTCTAAACTGAAAGAAGATTCTGAGCTCCCTGGATGTCTGGACACATTTTTTATTATCTCACAGAGGGATAGTATTGGCATGTAGTTGGATATATTAATTGAACAACAAAAAAAAATCTGGCCTCTTAAAAAAAAAAAGTCAATCACAAAGTTACAGCCAAACATCAAGCATGAGGGGACTGAGTGACATTAGCTGAGGCTTGATGGTGATCCAATCTCTTTACCTCCAAAAAGAAGATCCAACTCTGGCAGAATTGAGCTTTGCCACAGAGAGAAATTTGGAAACGTGAACTTGATTGTTATCAGTGGCTTAGATCTGTTAGAGCAGTGACCCTCAGGAACTGTATTAAAGGGCCGCGGCATTAGGAAGGTTGAGAACCACTCTTACTTCTTGGGTCACCATTTGTTTATTAACCTGCTGAAGTCACATTTCTGCCCTCTCACCCCACAAATACTGTTCTCACTGAGGTCACCAGTGGCTTTCTAAATGTCAAATCCAAAGGATGTTTTTCAGTTATTACCTTATCTGACCTCTCTGCAGTAGCCACTGGAGCACTCAAAAAGCTTGGCATAATTCTCTTGTTCTCTCCCCAATGCTGGTGTCCACCACAGTCATCCTTAACCTTCTTCCCGTTCTCCCCAATACTTTAACCACCAGTCATTACTGATTCCCATATCTCTTCTCCAGCCTAAATTCTGGCCAGAAGTCAAGGTCTACTCAGAAGACACTGTGATCCAAATCTCACATAGTTCCCTACATGTACTGTGCCCATAAGTGAACTTATTTTTCCCCTTCAACCCATTCCTACTGCTGTATTCCTTTTCTTAATGGAAACTCTAGTCCTCCAAATTTAAAAACTCTTCTTCTTCTACCTCATTCCCACCAATAAAACCATCATTAAATCCTCTTGCTTTAACCTCCTGTATAATTCTCATACTCATTTGCTCCTCTCTATCTCTGCATTAATGGCACAGTCAAGGCCTTCGACATCTCTTTTATGAGCCATCACAAAGATACAGGTAACTCTATACTTTCCGTTCTCCTCCTCCTTAATCCATCCTCTACCCCAGTGATTTTGTGTGTTGTGGCCCATTGGTGTGCCCCGAGATCTTAGGTATGTCCTGAAAATTTTTACAAACTGTTAATTAGGCCGGTCCCAGTGTCTCATGCCTGTAATCCTAGCACTCTGGAAGGCCAAGGCAAGCACATTAAGTATATTCTTTTTTTCACACTTTTTCTTTTGATCAACACAATTTAAATGTGCTGTGGAAGTTTAACTATAGGTTCAAGAGTGCCATGATGGCTCAGCACCTGTAGCTCAAGCAGCTAAGGTGCCAGCCACATACACCTGAGCTGGTGGTTCGAATCCAGCCCCGGCCTGCCAAACAATGACAACTACAACCAAAAAATAGCCAGGTGTTGTGGTGGGTGCCTGTGGTCCCAGTTACTTGGGAGGCTGAGGCAAGAGCACCGCTTAAGCCCAGGAGTTGGAGGTTGCTGTTAGCTGTGCACTCTACCCAGGTGACAGCTTGAAGCTCTGTCTCAAAAAAAAAAAAAAAAAAAAAGGTGCTATGAGATAAAAACACTGGTTGAAAAACACTGGTCTACCCTATCCACAAGTTATTTTTTCTGAAATACAAACTGGTTCATGTTAAGCAACTTCCAAGACTCCTCATCTTCTGATGAAGCACAGTTTAGCATGGTGGTTAAGAGCATAGGCCCTTGAGGTGGAAAATTGGATGCAAATTCTAGATTTTTCCACCGTGTTGCCACATGACACTACTTATCTTCTCTGTGCCTCAGAGTTTTGATTTATGCCTATCCTACAATGCTGTTAAAAGGATTGCAAAATGATGTATGTAAAACATTTGTTCCAATATCCAGACAAATTAAATACCTAACACCAACTGTTATAAGATGAAGTCCAAATTACTTATAGTGGCCCTTCATGATCTGGTCTCTGCCTACCCGTTCTGTCTCATTTCCCATTAATTATTCCTCATATTCTATACTGTCATGCTGTATCACATCTTTTTGCTTTTGTACACAAAGTTTCCTCTGCCTAAAAAACGTAGCCCCTAGTAGTTCGTATAATAAGTGAACTCTTTGACCTGAAGGTTTTTGCTCTTTGAACCTTATACAACTCCATCACTTTATATCACATCTATTTCCCTGTCTACCTCCCACACTAAATTGTGAGCTTCTTGAAAGTAGAGAAAAATGGAGAAATCAACAGAGAAAACCAAGGACAAAGACATTTACCTCGGACCCAGAACCTGATCAATGTTGAATAAATTTATAGAAAGGACTTACAGTGATCATTCTGTTCCCCAACTAGTTGAATGCAACTAAGGGTTCATTAATTTTACTTGTTTTCTCCCCTCAAAATCCAGATCCCAGTAGAATCTTCTTATTTTAATGCTTCAGCCTGATGATGAGGGTTTAGGTGAGGAGGTTAGGAATCCAGCACTTGGACACTTATTTTGGTGTTGAAAAGTTGCTGAGGAGAAACTGGGTTCAAACTTGGTATTGAAAAATGTTTCAGTCTAAGACAGAAAAGGCCTCTTTCTGGTATGTAAGTTGGGCTATGTGATACTTAAGTCAAAACTTAATTGTAGCACAGTTGAATTCAGGTTTCTTTTTAGGCATGTTGTTTCCTAGAGGAAGTAGTGACAACTCAAATTCAAACAATTTATTAATTTAGATAGTCTGTAGAGGATTTCACAATGGGAAATTACAAGTGAGCAATCAGAAAAGTCAGAACACTGGTAGCGCGGGAGTAGCCAGTATTATAAGGTGACTGTGACTAAATACTTTAAAAGAAACATTGGCAAATGCCAAGGATATGACAACTCTCAGAACAGAAAAACTGTGGCCTGCAGTGTTAACAGTCTTCAAATGCTACAGGAACATGAGGAAGGTAAGTTTCCACGTACTAAGAGACGATTACAACCAGCTCATTTGCTCATGTCAATAAACCAAGTCATATTCCTTTCTGAAACTGGAGATACCAGGTTTATCAAATATCAAGTTCACAGGTTCTGAGAAAAAGTGTTTCTCCCTTAATTATTAGAAAAAGATGTTTCAGAGGGAGGCAGGGAATCTACTAAATATAGAAAAAAACCCCAAACGTCTAAAGGGCAGAAAATCTGAACTTTGCTAGCTCTGCTCATTTTGGACACTGCTGTGACGCCAGAGAAACACATTCAAGCAGAGTCGACCTCGTTTTGCTCTCGCCGGAGAAGCCAAGAAAAAAGAGAAGTCTTAAGGGAGTCGACCCCGGGGAAACTACCAGGGAATACTGTCAGTCTGCAAAAGGAGAGAGGCTCAGGAAAGGAATTAGCGCTGGGCAACAGTGTGACAGTAGCGGCGAGGGAGGGGCTGCACGAGGATGTCATAGACCGCCTCTGTCACAGGGCGGCCTCCCCCCTCCCAGCCTCGGGCCCCAGTCACTCACATTCGGGGCCCGCGCCCCTTCGGGCTCCTCCCGCCTCGGGGACTGCAGCCGCCGGGCGAGGAGGATAGAACGACAACTTCCTGCTTCCGGGAGCGCAACCCGGAAACACCGCTAACGCCACAGGCGAGGCCGCACTCCTCAGGATAGCTCCTCCTTCTCTTCCTGTGCTTCCGCCAAAAACAGGACGCACGACGTCGCGGCGCGCGCGGGAACTCTCGAGATAGCTGGAGAGTACGTGTTCGTGCTCCCCCTGGCGTCCAGCTCGCGCTGCGACGCTCCCAGTCTTCCTTCTTTGCTTGGATTGATGCAGACTGCCTAGCTAAACTGATTATCTCAACAAGCATTTACTAAGTCCTCTACTACGTGCCAGCCAGTGTGTTAGGCATTAAGAGGTGGCGTGGGAGAGATACATAAATGAACAGCAGCTCCCTACCTCCCCCCTCATTAATATTCACCAAGCGCTTACTGCGTGCCAGACCTCTCAAAGCACTTTTTATTCATGAAGCTGTTATCAACAACGCTATGACATAAATTTATTTCTACAACATTTATCCTCTTACAAACCAGACTGAGGTTTATGGAGAGATTGACTTGCTGGGGATTACACAGTGGTCAACATTTCAACCCAGACTCCTCAACCCACCCTGTCTGCAGTGCCAAAATTCTTAGCTGCTTTCTACAAAAGATCTGCAAACAAAATAGTACTAGGGTTCAGACCAATAATGCTATAGCTACAAAGACAGTGTGGTAGTGATGCAGGAGTAGGTAAAGCAATGAAACAGAATGGAGAAACCAAAAACAAACATACATGGACACTTGGTCTATGACAAAGAGGCCTATAGAGGAGTAAGGAAAGAACAGTACAGCATTTTCAATCAGTGGTGCTGGGTCAATTGCATATCCATGTAGGGAAAAAAAAAAAAACTGATGGGATAATGGGGACCGAAGACCCGATTCTTGGCAAAGGAAAGCACCCCCAGAAAAAAAGGAAAACTAAAAAGTAAGCTGAGTGAGTTGGAACAAAGAAAAGTCAGCTAGTTTACATTTAAGCTAGCCATTACTAGCAAGTTTCTTGCCTTTTCTGAAATTCTAGCCTGTTGGGGATACAGCTTACAAACACCCTGCTGGGTCTGTGAGCACTCTAAGGAGAGTAATAGCCATAGAAGAAATAATGGCAAGTCCTAGAAAAGATACATTTTCTAGGGCATTTCCTGCCCATTAAATAGGTAAAGCAGATACCCCCTGTGGAGATTGGCATGTGCCTGGGGCAGAGACCAAGGGAGTAGCTCGAGCTCTGAGATATGGGCACAAGAGCTTGTATCCCTCATCACAGAGGAAAATCCTCTGTGGTGGTGATGGGAGGAAAATGGCTCCCTCCCACTGATCCCTCAGAGGAAATTAACTATGGTGGCGTTTTTTACTCCACAGAGAACTAGCAGAGCTTAACACCACCCTAGAAATCTGTGTTAAATCTTAAGGTTAAAAATAACAATAGGAGCTAATATGATCAATCCGAGAAATTGCTGATATCTTTGTTCCCTCCCTCATCTTACCCTCTGGGCAAACATACTTCAATAAAATCAAGTGGAGCAAACACTCTGGGCCATTGCTGGAATCCCGCGACAGATAATGGGACCCCTGAGCTCCCACTTTTAATTCTACTCTATGTCTCTTGTCTTTCTTTACCGTCACTTCTAACTCTGTATTTCTTCAGTCAACCGCTGCCAGTTTCCACAGGTCTCAGGGGACGCTGCTCTCTGGGCAGGACCCCAACAAAAACGAAACTTAAGACCTACCTCACTAAATACACCAAAATAATTCTAGAGATGCTGTAAATCTATATGAGAAAACAAAAACAAAAAAACTTTACAGCTGCTCTGTTCAATACTGCTGCCATGCAAGTGACTACGGAGCACTTGGAATGTGGCTAGTCAGAATTGAGATGTTCTATAAGAGAAAATGGGTACGCTGGCTTGGAGCCTATGGCTAAAGCGGCTAAGGCACCAGCCACATACACCTGAGCTGGGGGGTTCGAATCCAGCCCGGGCCGCCAAACAACAATGATGGCTGCAACCAAAAAATAACCAGGCGTTGTGGCGGGCACCTTTGGTCCCAGTTACTTGGGAGGCAGAGATAAGAGAATCGCTTGAGCCCAGGAGTTTGAGGTTGCTGTGAGCTGTGATGTCACAGTACTCTACCTAGGGTGACAGCTTGAGGCTCTGTCTCAAAAAATTAAAAAATAAAAATAAAAAATAAAAAAAAAGAAAGACAAGGTTAAGAGAATAAAAAGGCTAGTCATAAGGTGAGAGAAATCATCAAAGAGCTTCTGTCCCGGATATATAAAGAACTTCACAAATAAGAAAAAGCCAAATAGAAAAATGTGCAGAAGATCTGAACACAAAAAGATGAAATCACAAAGAGGATATCTAAATGACAAATACACTTGTGAAAAAGCATTTAACTTCATTAATCATTAACTGTTGATAAAATGACTAAGGAGATGCCGGGCTATCCGGCAGGTCCAGAAGAGGGGAGAGCAGGGCCAGCCTGACTCTGTCCCCGGGCTGAGCGGGATGGCAAGCGACGGAGGCCCGAACAGGAACACACGGAGCCAGGAGTCTGTCGAAGCAGAAACTCAACTTTATTGTGGCAAGCAGCCACTTATACAGAGCATGGGGAAGGGGCAGGGAAAGGAGGTGGGGGATGAGGTACAGGGCCCAAAGGTGATTGGCTGTATCTAGGTAGAGGCAGTTTCAGGCCGGGCCTTGCTGAGTGGCGGAAGTAGCTCTATGGATCTACTTCTAGTCAGGCCGGGGAAGTTGCACTAGGCCTCAGGCACATGGCAGGGCCCAACAAGGAGATATCATTATACAGGCTTCAGAAACCCAGTTAGAAAGACTGGCAATACTAAGTGTTGGCTAGGAAGCAGAGCAACAGTAATTCTCAGAGACTGCTGGTGAGGTTGTAAATTGCTACAGCCACTTTGGAAAACAGTGTGATGTTAGTTTCTAAATTATACATGTTACCTAGTAATTCTGCTTCTAGGTATATATTCTCTAAAAATTTACCTACAAGTGCACTAAGATAGACAAGAATATTCATAGCAGCTGCATTATTTGTAACAGCCACAACCTGAGCATTTCAAATGCCCATTAACAATTGATTATAAATATATTTATATAATCATGCCACAGTATACTACACAGCACAGAAAAATAAAAAAATAGGCACTACATAAAACATGGATATAGCTCACAAACATAATGTTGAAGAAGCCAGACACAAAAATACATACTTTATGACTCTACTTATATAAAATTCAAAAACAAGGAAAACTAATCTGTGATATTACAAGGCAAAAAGTGGTTACCTTGGGTGGCGCCTGTGACTCAGTGGGTAGGGCACTAGTCCCATATACAGAGAGTGGCTGGTTCGAACCCAGCCCCAGCCAACCTGCAACAAAAAATAGCCTGGTGTTGTGGCAGGTGCCTGTAGTCCCAGCTACTCCAGAGGCTGAGGCAAGAGAATCGCCTAAGCCCAGGAGTTGGAGGTTGCTGTGAGCTGTGATGCTACAGCCCTCTACAGAGGGCAAAAAAGTGAAACTGTCTCAAAAAAAAAAAAAAAAAGTGGTTACCTTTGGGGAAGAAAGAATGGATAATGACTGGTAGGGGGAGCTTCTGAAGAGGTGGAAACATTTTATATCTTGATTTGACTTGACCCCTCATGGCTTCTGGCTAACTCTTGCTTATTTTCTGGATAAGCAGAAATATACTCAGGCAATATAACTCCAGACGAAACTTCTGAGTTTTTGAAGCTGCTCTGGAGCAATCAGAGCTCAGAAAGCACTGTGTCCTTATTACAGCCCTCATTCCTCTCTTTTGTAGGTTTGTGTTTGTCCATCTCTCTAGAATGTGAATTTCCTTAGGGGAGAACACTGTGTATATGATTCACATGTCTCCTCAGTGCCTAATGGAGCTCCACGAAAAGATTTAGGGAGAAAGTGACCTTGGAGGTAGCTTATTGAGTAATGACTTCAAGAACCACAAAGTAGGCATGAACACAATACTGCAGGAGGTGCAAAATGAATTATACTTTATGTTAGCACACTATTAAAATGCAGTTTCCTGTTCATTATTCATTCAACAAAAGCTGAGCACCCTATGCTCAGTACTATACAAGGATGATGAAAAGATGAAGGCGGTCCAAGTTCCTCTCCCACTGTCAAGTTTATCTTTACAACATTGTACATCTTTATTTTCACTATACAATTAAGGACATTAGGGTTAAAGGTGGTTAAGAGCACAAGCTCACAGGTGAGGTACTTTGAGCAAGCTATTTTATTTCTGTAAGGCTTAGTTTCCACACAGTAAAACGGGAATGGTAGTATTTACTTTATGGGGCTTTGAAGATTAAGTATAAAAACAAACAAAGACCTTAGCATGATACCGAGCACACAGTAAGCTTTCATTTAGCTATCATTAAGTGGTGTGCACAGCATTTACAGTATGTTTATTTACTTCACTTCACTCTTGTCCTCCCTCCAAACTGTTCGCAGCTCTTCTACTTTGCCTCTCCTCCTAGCGTCCCGAGCAAACCTTTCTAACACTTTGCTGCAACCAGCCATCATTAAGCCCTGCTCTTGCTCCAATCCCTCTGATCTGCATTCTCCAGTCTCTCCTTTTCCTTATCTACCATTTTCTTTCTTGCCTTTCCCTGTCTTCTCTCCTTGGACTCCTTACCTTTGCAGTTTGGAGGCTCAAATTTGCTGTATGGTTATGGAAAAATAAGTATTTAAGTGCTGAGTCTGTTTTCACATCTGAAAAATGGGAACAATGCTATCTGCAGGATTGCTTTGTGGAATGAACGAGATACAGTGCAAGCACTATGCAAGTCTCTTAGCGTGTTCAGTATCGCGAAGCTCTACTCCCTTTCATTCCCTTTCTCCCCTTCTGGTTCCAGTCCAAGGGTGGGCTTAGAAATTCCTCCAATTGAACGGTAGGAAATAACTCCAATCAGAGTGCAGCCTTGCTTGCTGCTTCCGCCTTCCTTGTCTAAACGAACCAATCAGATGGTTCCGAGAGTGGCGCGGTAGTGCCGTTTTGGAGACCACCTCGTATGGAGCTTGCCACTTTTCTACCTCCTTGCGCCCAGCCTTTCCACGCCTCGCACCCCAAATTCGTAGGCGTGGAAGAGGGAACCGTCCTCTTCCTGTCCAAGCCCCTCAAACTCGTGCATCAAAAGGGTTGAACGGTAGATGCCGGAAGTGTGCGGAGCACCTGCGTGTCCCCAGCAAATTGACTCCGGAAGTAGCAATTGCAAGAGAAACGGTCCGCTGGTTTCATTATGGCGGCAATCCCCCCAGACTCCTGGCAGCCTCCCAGCGTTTACTTGGAGACCAGGTGAGGGGGTCGGGACTGGGCTGGTGGAGGCGACTAGGACCCTGGGCTTCTTCGCAGGGCTTGGTTTCTGGAGCGCTCCTCTGAGAGGCCGGCCTCCACGTGGAGGAGCGTGGAGCGGAGCTGTGAGGGGACCATCACCGCTAGTTCAAGCTCCGCACGGACTTGCGCTGAGACTTCAGCGACAGCTGCCTAAATGTCCTCCTCCCTCCATTCTGTGCATTCATTCAACGAGCGTGTAACGAGTCCACAAGCCAGACGCATTAGGGTCTGAATTCTGAGGATACAGAGATGGATAAAACACAGCCCTGCATTTAGGAGCTTACAGTATAGTGAAGGAGACAGATATGTGTATATTTGCGTTAAGTAGTATAGTTATTTAAACAAATCACTATGGAAATACAAGAAGAAGCACATTTCCCCACTATCAAAGAATATGATAACCAACCTGCTAGTACCATGCCTCTGAGGTATGTCATCCCATTTAGTTTAATCCTCCCAGGTACTCAAATCATGATATTATTTCATCTCCCCTCCCTCCAGTATTAGCAGGGGAAATGCCAAATTATACATTTAGGCAGTTGGTAAGGGGGAGAACCTTGTTTGGAGCCTAATCTACCTGCCCCACATGCTTGGTTATTTAGCCCCATTTACTCCATTACTTCTTTGGAAGAACCTCAAAATGAATTTTCCAAAGTTGAACAAGGTATGGTGCTCAAAATCTTAAATAACTAGGCCGGGCAAGGTGACTCACACCTATAATCCTGACACTTTGGAAGGCCGAGGCAGGTGGATATTTTAAGCTTAGAAGTTTGAGACCAACCTGAGCAAAAGTGAGACAACCCAACACACACACCCACACCCCACATATATAAAAAACTATGAGTAGGGTGCCAGCCACATACACTGAAGGTGGCCAGTTTGAGCCTGGCCTGGGCCTGCTAAACAATGACAACTGCAACCAAAAAGTAAAAAAATAGCCAGGCGTTGTGGCAGGCCCCTCTAGTCCCAGCTACTTGGGAGGCTGAGGCAAGAGAATCACTTAAGCCCAAGAGTTTGAGGTTGCTGTGAGCTGGTAATGCCATAGCACTCTACCAAGGGTGGTAAGGTGAGACTCTGTCTCTACAAAAACAGAAAAAAACTGAGGCAAGAGGATTATTTGAGCCCAAGAGTTGGAGGTTGCTATGAGCCATGACTCCATGACACTTTACCTAGGGCATACAGCTTGAGACTTGATGTCTCAAAAAAAAAATATAATAATAATAATAATAACTTCTTGCAGCTATGCCAGTACAAAGTTAAAACTTCTTAGTCTAGTATTCAGGGTGATTTTTTTTTTTTCATTCAATTCTTGCCTACCTGCATTTCTCCACCAATAGCCAGGGGCCTTCCAAGTCTCCCTGCCTATTTTTCCGTTCTTGTCCATGATGAATTTAACTAACCAGAGCACAGAGTTCTCTCAGTTCCCCTTACTGTTCTTGCTCTCTGACCATCTTCTTCTCCACTTTTTTTATGACTGCTTCTTCAGGCCCAAACATGTAATTTCTGAATTTCCCTGTTAGCTGTTTGTTGTTTTAAGACAAAGTCTCACTTTGTCACCCTGGATAGAATGCTGTGGCATCATAACTCACAGCAACCTCAAACTATTAGGGTCAAGTGATCATCCTGCCTCAGCCTCCTGAGTAGCTGGGACTATGGACACCTGTCACAATGCCTGGCTAGTTTTTCTATTTTTAATAAGACAAGGTCTGGCTCTTGCCCAGGCTGTTCTCAAGCAGTCCATCCACCTCAGCCTCCCAGAGTCCTAGGATTACAGGACAATCATGTGAGCCATTGTGCCTGGCCCAGTATTTTTTTAAATTTAAATTCAAGTAATGTAGAGATATGTAGAAAAGAAATGAAAGCCACCCCCTCCCTGAAAAGACTACCAGTAGCTTGTTGGATCTTTTTCTATGTGTGTGTGTGTGTGTGTGTGTGTGTGTGTGTGTGTGTTTACATATATATATATATATATAAACATCTTTCTTATGTCTGATTTTTTTTTTTTTAGCAAAAATGGAATCATATACTGCATAAGACTGTTAAAAAGCTGTGTTCTAATACATTCCACATATATTCATAGAATACCTACACTGTGCAAAGCACTATGTTAGGCACAGGATATCCAGGCTATGCAGAGTTGACTCACTTCTCACATTCTTGGAGTTTTCAGTCTAGACGAGTGATGGAGTAGAGGGGGATGTCTCTTTATCCTTTAGCAGTACTGGGAAGGAAAAAATCACTCATCATATTGGGATAGGTTCAAAGGTTTTGGAGTAGTCAGGTTTTGCTTTTGTTGTACTCCCTCCCAAACACACACAAACTACCTTTTTTGTTTTCATTAAAATATTTTTTGAGTAATATATTTACATGGATCAAAAATACCAAAGTTTTAAAAAATTCGTTTAACATCTTTCTGTCTCTATCTACCCGTTCTCTACCCCTACCCAGAAACTGCTGCATGTATAAATATAAACTCCCAATATTTTTATGTCCTTTTTTTAAATCTGAAAATTAAATGTAAGGATTTTCTTCTTATTTGGGAGTTGGTTATATTGGTTTCAGGTGATCAGTGACTTCATTTTATGTATAAGGTATTAGAATTTTGAGTTGTTGCTGGGCTCGTGTCTCATGCCTATAATCCTAGCACTCCGGGAGGCCCAGGTGGGTAAATTGCCTGAGTTTAGGAGTTCCAAGACCAGCCTAAGCAAGAGTGAGACCCCCATCTCTACTAAAAATAGAAAAAAATCTAGCTGGGTATTATGACAGGCATTTGTAGTCCCACTTACTCTGGAGGCTGAGGCAAGAGGATTGCTCAAACCCAAGATTTTGAGGTTGCTATGAGCTGTGACTCGGTGGCCCTCTACCCAGGAGGGTATAGGATGAGACTGTCTCAAAAGAAGAATTTTGAGTTGTCTATAGTTGTTACTTTACTTAAAAGAAGTACCAGAAGAGTCCCTACATGTTTTACTCATATAATCTGTATTTACACTACTTCTATTGTGTGCTGTTTTTCTTTTCTTCTTCCTTTTTTTTTTTTTTTTTTTTTGTAGAGACAGAGTCTCATTTTATCGCCCTTGGTAGAGTGCCTTGGCATCACACAGCTCATAGCAACCTCAAACTCCTGGAATTAGGTGATTCTCTTACCTCTGCCTCCTGAGTAGCTGGGACTAAAGGCACCCACCGCAATGCCCGGCTATTTTTTTGTTGTTTTGTTGAAGTTTGGCCAGGGCTAGGTTTGAACCCGCCACCCTCGGTATATGGGGCCAGCGCCCTACCCACTGACCCACAGGCGCTGCCCAATTGTGTTGTTTTTCTTTGCTAAGCTTGACATCCAGTGGTTATCACAATTTCATTACTTATAAGCTTGAAAATAAGAATCCTAGAGCAATCCCATGAAATTCCTATTTGCTGTGGGCTTGTTCTTGACTGAAGCTGTGTTGTCCTCTTCTTGTAGCATGGGAATCATTGTGCTGGAGCTATACTGGAAGCATGCTCCAAAAACCTGTAAAAACTTCGCTGAGTTGGCTCGTCGAGGTTACTACAATGGCACCAAATTCCACAGAATCATCAAAGACTTCATGATCCAAGGAGGTGATCCAACAGGGACAGGTACAGTTAAAACCAACATCAGTTTCTAGAGTCTTACTCTATCATAACTGGGTGATAAGTCAGCCAGAGCTCTTTTTTCCCACTTACTAGGGACTGAATTTGTTGATTCTGGTGACACCTCCGGCCTTCCCCAAAAAACACATGCCTGGAATTGACCAGAAACCAACTTTGACTCCTGGGCTTGGTAGAGTTTCTCATAACTTCCATGTATTGCTAAGAGCTAATACTGGCTGAATTATAGTGATAAATAGAATAGTCTGGTCAGTGAGAAGTAAAGAAGAACATCATTCACAATGTTTGGAGAAGAATAAAATATTAGGTACTTCATTGATTCATTTAACATTTTGAGGATCTGCTTTATATCTGATATATTTCTCAGCTCTAAGGATAGAGCTATAAACAAAGACAGAATTTGTGTTATTGGAAAACCAGGTAAAAGGTGTTGGGATGCAATTTTAATAGAAAGGGAAGTCCTCTCTTCATATTGGAGAAGAGATGTGTGTGAAATAAGAGAACAAACATATGGCTGGGCGCAGTGGCTCACGCCTGTAATCCCAGCACTTGGGAGGCCTGTGGACTGCCTGAGCTCATGAGTTCAAGACCAACCTGAGCAAGAGCAAGACCTCGTCTCTAAAAAATAGCTGGGTGTTGTGGTGGGCACCTGTAGGCCTAGCTACTTGGGAGGCTGAGGCGAGAGAATCGCTTGAGCCCAAGAGTTTGAGGTTGCTGTGAGCTAAGGTGCCACAGCACTTTACTGAGGGAGACAAAATGAGACTGTCTCCAAAAAAAAAAAAAAAAAAAGATCACTCTAGCTGCAGTTTGGAGACCAGATGTATGGGTTAGGATGGGAGCCAGAGACAGGTTAGGAGTCCGCTGTAGTTGTCTAGTCCAGACACATGTTTGGACTAGACTGCTAATAGAGAGCCTGGTAAGAAGTGACTAGATTTATGTTATGGCTTGAGAGAATAGAGCTGATAGGAGTTGTTAACAGATTGGATATACAGAGAGAGAGAAAGAAATGGTCATGGATAACTTCAAGGTTTTTTTTTTTTTTTTGAGACAGAGTCTCACTATGTCGCCCTTGGTAATGTGCTGTGGCGTTACAGCTCACGGAAACCTCAAACTCTTGGGCTCAAGCAGTTCTCTTGCTCAGCCTCCCAAGTAGCTGGGACTACAAGCACCCGCCACAATGCCTGGCTATTTTTTTGTTGTAGTTGTCATTCTTGTTTGGCAGGCCCAGGCAGGATTCAAACCTGCCAGCTCTGGTATATGTGGCTGGCGCCCAAGCCGCTGAGCTATAGGTGCCGAGCCGACTTCAAAGTTTTTGACCTGCAAAAACTGAAGGAGGAACAGGTTTGGACGGGGAAGATCAAGAATTTGGTCATAGGCATGTTATGTTGGAAATACAGTTATGTCTCAGTATCCATGGGGGATTGGTTTCAGGACTCTACATGAATACCAAATGAAAGGATGCTCAAGTCCCGTGTACAAAGTGGTATCGTCATATTTGCACATAACCTATGCACATCCTCCCCTATACTTTAAATTATCTTTAGATTACTTACATCAAATACGGTGTAAATGCTGTGTAAACAGTTGTTATACTTTATTGTTTAGGGAATAGAATAAAAGATCTGTACATAATCATTACAGACACTTTCCCCCCCAAATATTTTCTTTTATGAGACAGAATCTCATTCTATTGCCAGGGCTAGAATGCCATGACCTCAGCCTAAGTTCACAGCAACCTCAAACTCCTGGATCCAACCAATCCTCCTGCCTCAAGCCTCCTGAGGAACTGAGACTACAGGCACCAGCAACAACACCTAGCTAATATTTCTTTTATTATTTAGATTTTATTTTATAATCATAAACTTAACTCTTTAATCCAGCTAGACATGGAGAGGAATAAGGAAAATATGCAACCCAAAAAACTGCAGTGAGAGCAGAGATTACAGGATATTGTGAGCAAATGGGGTAGAGGGGGGCTCTCCTGAGCTACAGAAGGAATGGTTTGGTGGTTGAAACATTAAGTCAAATTTATTTCAGCTGTCCACAGTCAGTAATGGTGATCTTGCTGGTCTTGCCCTACTTGGACCCAAAGTGCTCCACGGCTTCCACAACATTCGTGCCTTCTTTCACCTTGCCAAAGACCACATGCTTGCCACCCAACCACTCAGGCTTGGTAGTACAGATGAAAAACTGGGAACTATTCGTGTTGGGTCCAGCATTTGCCATGGACAAGATGCCAGGACCTGTATGCTTCAGGACAAAGTTCTCATCTTCAAATTTCTCCCCATAGATAGACTTGCCACCAGTGCCATTATGGCATGTGAAGTCACCACCCTGGCACAGAAACCCTGGAATAATTCTGTGAAAGCAGGAATCCTTGTAACTAAATCCTTTTTCTCCAGTGCTCAGAGCACGCAAGTTTTCTGCTGTCTTTGGAACTTTGCAGACAGCTCAAAGGAGATGCGGCCCAAGGGCTTGCTGTCAGTGCAATATTGAAGAACATGCTGGGGTTGACCGTGGCTGATACCAGATGACTATAGGAAGCAGCAGCATCTGCAAAGCCTTTCTTTATTTATTTTTTATTTTTGTTTTGTTTTGTTTTTTGTTTTGTTTTGTTTTTGAGACAGAGTCTTACTTTGTCACCCTTGGTAGATTGCTGTGGCATCATAGCTTACAGCAACCTCAAACTCCTGGGCTTAAGCGATTCTCTTGCCTCAGCCTCCCAAGTAGCTGGGACTACAGGCACCCACCACAATGCCCAGCTATTTTTTTTAGAGATGGGGTCTCACTGTGGCTCAGGCTGGTCTCAAACCTGTGAGCTCAGGCACCCACCTCAGTCTCCCAAGTGCTGGGATTACAGGTATGAGCCACTGCGCCCAGCCTAATTTTTCTATTTTTAGTATAGACGGGGTCTCACTCTTCCTCATGCTGGTTTAGAACTGAGCTCAAGCAATCCTCCCATCTTGGCCTCCCAGAGTGCTAGGAGTATAGGCATGAGCTCCTGTGCTTGGCTGTTCCCCAAAAATATATATTTTTTTATTTTTTGAGACAGTCTCACTTTGTCACCATGGGTAAGAGTGCCCTGTAGTTGTAGCTTACAGCATCCTCAAACTCTTGGGCTCAAGTGATTCTCTTGCCTCAGTCTCCCTAGTAGCTGGGACTATAGGCACCCACCACAATGCCTGGCTATTTTTTAGGGACAGGGTCTTGCTCTTGCTCAGGCTAGTCTCAAACTTGTGAGCTTGAGCAATCCACCCGTTAGGCTTCCCAGAGTGCTAGAATTACAAGCATGAGCCACCGTGCCCACTCCCCCACCCCCACCAAATATTTTCAGTCAAGGTGGGTAGAATCTCTGAATTCAAAGCTCACATTGCAGGAGGCTGATTGTTCTTAAAGATCTTCAAGTAGATATGTTAAATAAGTAGTTGTAGATGAATGTGGAGTTTAAGGAAAGGTCTGGTATGGAGATATCATTTGGGAGTTATTGGCATTCAGATGGGATTTACTAGCGAAACTGGTGGAGAATTTCATTTCAAGGGTCCTTGCTTTTTCAGTCTGCTTTTTCTCTAATTTCCTGCTCTTTTGCCTTTAAACAAGTGTTGTTCTCTCAGTGGTAGTCTTTTCTATGTCTTATTCTTCTTTGTCATTCTCAACTGTCGTGTTACTTGTTCTTTATGACCAGAAGTCTCAATTTTTTTTTGAGACAGAGCCTCAAGGTATTGCCCTGGCATCACAGCTCACAGCAACCTCCAACTCTTGGGCCTAAGTGATTCTCTTGCCTCAGCCTCCCAAGTAGCTGGGACTACAGGCGCCTGCCACAATACCCGGCTATTTTGTGGTTGTAGTTGTCATTGTTGTTTGGCAGGCCTGGGCTGGATTCGAACCCACCAGCTCTGGTGTAGGTGGCTGGCGCCTTAGCCACTTGAGCCACAGGCGCCACCTCTCTTTTTTTTTTTAATGTGTATTGGCATATTTTGAAATACTGAATATATAGGAAAGAGGAAAAAAGGGAAAAATCTTTTGTAAGTATAGCTCCTAAAGATTTCTAACCACCGTTAACTCTTCTGCTGTTATTTCACTTCTCAGAAATAAAGTTTAACTTTTGGTGGCCATCACTTTAGACATCTTTTTTTGTTGTTTTATTAGACAAAATTTTGGTGGGGGCAAGTGGGGTGGCCTGTAATCCTACCACTCAGGAAGGCTAAGGCTTGAAAGATTGCTTGAGGCCAGGAGTTTGAGACCAATTTGAGGAAGACTCCATCTCTATAAAAAATAGAAAAATTAACTGGGCATGCATGGCGGCACATGCTTGTAGTCTCAGCTACTCGGGAGACTGAGGCAGGGGAATTGCTTGAGGCCAGGAGTTTGAGGTTGTAGTGAGCTATCATGACTCCAGTGCACTCTAGCCTGGGTGGCAGAGAGTAGCTTCGGGCAATCTTCCCACCTGCCTTGCCTCACTTGAGCTACCACCCCTGGCCTGGATATCTTTCTTTTCTGACATCTGGTTAAAAGGATTGATGGATAGGTAACTGGATAACTCACTAATTGGAAATAATTTTAAAAGAATAGGATATATTATGCACATTATTGTTTTTAAAACAAACGGTATTATATTTATTTTTGTATATATTGAACAGAAAAGTTGATTTCCTGCTGTGAAAGATGAAGTAATTAATATTAAATTTCTACTATTCTTATCCTTTTCCTTCTATTCCCCTTACTTAACTTTATTTCTTTTTTGGCTCAAGAGTCAACTTGATTCTTGACCCTCCCCTTAATTATTATTATAGTTTTGTTATTTCTGTTCTCCACCCATAATTCCTTCAGCTATAGTGTATTTTCAGTGATTCTGTATTTCAGTGGATTTAGTGTTGACCACTCAGGTTTTATCTTTGCAAATGTTAAAGGGCATGGTTTCTTGTCCAGTCTTTTTTTATTACAAAGGCTAGAGAGTGTTATATTTTTGAACATGTTTATGGCTGTGAATTTCTGCTGCTTGCCTTTATACTTGAAAAAGAGATTGCACATTAACATGTTTAGTGTCTTCAATATGTTGTGCGTTGGGCCACCTTGGGACTCTGTTAGAGTCCCCACCAGGAAGAAGGCTCACCGGATATGGCCCCTGCTACTTGGACCTCTCAGCCTTCTTAACTGTTAGAAATAAATATTTCTGAATATTTTCTGTCATACTTATTGGATTTTCTAATTTTGGAAATTAGTTATTCTTTGTTTCATCACCTTTGCCTTCCATATTTATCATATTTCTTTTGATTGTGTGAGGTGATTTTTTTTCCTGTGTTCACTGAAGCAATCTGAGACCTTTATGCCTTACTCAATTTTCAGTCATGTCTGTTCTATTCTTTACCACTGTAGTTTGTTAACTCTTCATTGGTGTCATTTGGAGACCCAGTTTGTTTCCTTAGCTCTGCGGTCTTTTCACCTAATCTGTGAGTTATTATCTTGTCTTCGAACTTTCGTTTTATTATATTCTGATTTCTATTGAGTCTTTCATACCCTGAGATAGCCGTGGAGATGCTATTTCTCAGGTTATATTTTTCTCTCAGACTGAGTTCTTGGGGTATTTTTCTTTCCTTCCCTACTTTCCTTCTGTCCTTCCATTCGTTGTGGAATGTTTGCATAGTTTCTTGCCACTTTTCTTCATCTTATCTGTGTTTAATGTTAGCACCTATGTTGTACCCACCTTTTATTTGCTTGGTTACAGTATAAGGAGATTATCCTTGTTCTCCCCATTTAAGTAGGACTAGTTGTCTTCCCTACTCCCAATGTTAGGTGGTTTTCTATTTTATTTGAGCCTGAAGAGGTGTGGGAAAGAACTGGAGCTCGGCTTATCCTGATTGAGCCCCAGGTGGAAAGGCTAGCTTCTGATCTATCTTCCCAGACTCCATTAAAGCCCTATTTCAGGGCCCCCTTCTTCAGCTAGTGGTGTCCCTCTGTCCCTCCCTCAGGATCTTTCTGGGTAGTTCCCCACTTATAGCTCAGTGCCCTAAAAGTGGCCAGCTGATACATCATAGTATGATTATTTGCTGCCCCCAAATCTCATGTCAAAATCTGATCTGCAGTGTTGGAGGTGGGGCCTAGTGGGAGGTGTTTGGGTCGTGGGGGCAGATTCTTCATAAATGGCACCAAGCCCTCTAGGAGGTAATTCTGTCTGTATTCACAGGAAAGCTTGTTGTTTAGAAGAGCTTGGCACCTCCTCCTTTCCCTCCAGCTGCCTTCCTCTCTCCAGGGACATCTGTTCCACATTGTCTTCCCCCAGGAGCAAAAGTTTCCTGAGGCCCTCAGAAGCAGATCCTGGCACCATGCCTCTTGTTCTACTTTTAGAACTGTGAGCCAAATAAACCTCTTATTTTAATAAATTATTCAATCTTAGGTATTCCTTTGTAGCAATGCAAAACAAACTAAGACACCAGCCCTGGTTGCCTGCCTGTCACTCTTAAGTCCCTGTGGTATATGTGGGCTTCTGCCCTAACGGGCTTTTCCTTAACTTTTTCAGGGATGCTCACTCATTCCTCCAGTTGGCTGCTCAAAATTTGAGGATAACTGTGAGAATTCTCAACTTGCTATTCTTCCTGATTACTACAGGAAGTGCAGACAGAAGAATCTTCTATTTTTTTCTTTGGCTGACTCTTCTTAGCAGTTTTAGAATGTTTGTTTTCCTTATTTAGTTAATGCTGGTGAATTTGTGGCATTTTAAATTTTATTTTTTATTATGAAGCCAAAAATACATAAATTTTAATTTTTTTGTTTTTATTTTATTTTATTTTTGCAGTTTTTGGCCGGGGCTGGGCTTGAACCCACCACGTCTAGCATATGGGGCCGGTGCCCTACTCCTTCGAGCCACAGGCACCGCCCTTTATTTTATTTTTTGAGATAAGAGTCTCACTTTGTTGCCCTTGGTAGAGTGCTGTAGTGTCACAACTCACAGCAACCTCAAACTTTTGAGCTCAAGCAATTCTCTTGCCTCAGCCTCCTGAGTAGCTGAGACTACAGGTTCTTATCACCTAGTTTTTTTCTGTTTTTAGTGGAGACAGGATCTTGCTCTTGGCTTAGGATAGTCTTGTACTCACGAGCTCAAGCAGTCCAACTACCTTGGCCTCCTAGAGTGCTAGGATTACAGTTGTGAGCCACTACACCCAGTCAATTTTAATTTTTGTATTCACTTGACTGGGTATTAGGAGAGGCAAAGTCTAATCCTGCTTAATTCCACTTTCTGTATCTGAAAAGTGTTGTGTTGATATTTTGATGTACTTATTTTCTTTCTTCTTCTTTTCTCCTGTTCATGTTGATATGAAATAAATTTTAATTCATAATACTACTGACTGAGTCCATGATTAGTGTACAAGAATTGGAGTGACTCAGGTATATAAGCTTATGCGAGAGCTTCTCTGTATTTTGGTAGTTGGCTCATCGTCCTTCATAATGTTACGTTTCCATCTTGTAATTTTTTTTTTTTTTTGAGAGAGAGTCTTTCTCTGTTGCCCCAGGCAGAATGCAGTGACATCTACATAGTTCACATCGACCCCAGACTCTCAAGCAGTCCTCCTGCCTTAGCCTCCTGAGCAGCTGGGACTATAGTGGGTACCATGACAGCTAGCTAATTTTTCTATTTTTGATATAGACACGGTCTCAGTCTTGTCAGGCCTATCTTGAACTCCTGAGTACAAGTAATCCTCCCATCTTGGTCTGTCAGAGTGCTAGGATTACAGGCATGAGCCACTATAGCTGGCCCATGATGTAATTTTTTTTTTTTTTTTTTTTTTTTTTTTGGAGACAGAGTCTCATTATGTCACCCTCAGTAAAGTACTATGGCATCACAGCTCACAGCAATCTGAAATTCTTGGGCTTAAGCGATTCTCTTGTCTGAGCCTCCCAAGTAGCTGGAACTACAGGTGCCCACCACAACACCTGGCTGTTTTTGTTGTTGTCCTTGTTGCTTAGCAAGCCCTGGTGGAGTTTGAACCTGCCAGCCCTGGTGTATATGGCTGGTACCCTAACCACTGAGCTACGGGTGCCAAGCCCCATGATGTAATTTTAATGATACTGAATCACTCAAAAGATCCTTCTTTTTTTTTTTTTTTTTTAATTTAATTAATTAATTAAATTTTTTTTGATGCTGAGTCCCACTTTGTCCCAGTTCTATGGTGTCACAGCTCACAGCAACCTCCAGCTCTTGGGCTTAGGTGATTTTTTGCCTCAGCCTCCTGAGTAGCTAGGACTACAGCTACAATGCCTGGCTATTTTTTTGTTGCAGTTTGGCCGGGGCTGGGTTCAAACCCGTCACCCTTAGTATATGGGTCAGTACCCTACTCAGTGAGCCACAGGCGCTGCCCAAAAGATTTTCAAAAGAAAGGGGGGTGGGGCTAAAAACCAACCTAATAGGTGAAATGAATATTGTGTGGGTGATGGGCACATAAGTAGCCCTGACTTAAGCATTATAAAAGCTATCCATGTAAGAAAAATATCCGTACCCCCTTCGTATTTTAAAATTTTTTAAGAAGATTTTAAAATAACTGCATCCAGCCAGAAATATAATAAATGATCGAGCAGCCCGCTGGCAAGTCTATGGTAGAAGGCAAATAGAAGATAGGCCCTCCTGGGTAACTTTCATTTCATTTGTGTTGGTTAGTTAGGTAACACACTTTTTTTTTTTTTTTTTTTGAGACAGAGTCTCACTATGTTGCCCTGGGTAGAGTGCTGTGATGTCACAGCTCACAGCAACCTCAAACTCTTGGGCTTAAGCGATTCTCTTGCCTTAGCCTCCCAAGTAGCTAGGACTACAGGCACCTGCCACAATGCCCGGCTAATTTTTTGTTCTAGTTGTCATTGTTGTTTGGCAGGCCCAGGCTGGTTTCTAACCCGCCAGCCTCGGTGTATGTGGCTGACACCCTACTCACTGAACTACAGGTGTCACCAGGTAATACATTTGTTAGAGGTATCAGATGGGCAGTGTGGAACATGGATTCTCAGCAAGTTAATGTACCATTTCCATTCTCAGCTGTCTCTCAGCCTGACTACTTTGGAAACATTGTTTCAATGTTTTTTGTCCTATAAATCTTTGTCAAATGTTTTCTCAATTCAAATACCCTTTGACTTCCTGCTTTATTTCATTTTAAACCATTTTTCTTCTTTCAGATTTCCCATATGATAATAACTAAGCTGTCTCTTTCCGTGGCCCTCTGAATGTCTTTTATCTGTTTCTACTAACCTCTTCCCCTCCTCCCTGTAAGAGGAGATACCCTGTTAAATTCTTTTAGTTCTTGCTCTTCACTTGGCCTGACAGTGCTCTCCAGTTCCTGTGATTGCTGTGATTAATTATATGCTGATTATCTTGTGTGTCACCCTCACTCTGATTTCATCTCTCTTCTTGGTAGCCCCAGGAACACCTGAAATTTAACTGTGTTGAACAGCAAGCTCACTGTTAATTTTATTCATTTGATGAGTATTTGCTGAGAGTCTGCTGGGTATCCTGTGTTATTCTAAGCCCTGTGAGGAGTACTTAAGCATTAAAAGCCAAGGCATTTTTTTTTTCCTTGCAGCTCCTGGCCTTGCCAGGAAACAAGCTGTTCATTATAAAATGAACACTAGAAAGTAATAATATAAATATGCAAATGATATGGATTATGTATATTATGCACATTGGAATAATTCATAATAAGGGAAAAAGTACAGTGGAATGGGATTAGAATGGGAAGGAGGCATATTATTAGAAGCTTCAAAAGAAATGTAGAATGTTAACTCTTGGGAGATAGAGGGAAGGGCATTCTGGATTTAGGAAGAAGAGTTAGCACAGAGCAGAGGCAGGAGTGACAGAGCATGTGGAGGAGAGGCCACAACCCCAGGTACCGTGTCTCATACACTGGACTCTGTGACATAACTCAGCCACCTCTTCATGCCCAGGACAGGTGCATAAAATGTCATTCAAGACCCCTTTAAAGTTCGCTAACCTTGAAACTGCATGTTTAAGGGACAGTAAAGGAGAAGTTTGGATCAGAATGTACAATTTGAGGCCAGTTCTGACTTTCAGACAGAGGAGTTCAGATTTGATCCAGCATAAATTGGGGACCATTTGGGATAAAAATTATATGTGGAGAAATTTTATCCAGTTGTGGAATATGGCAGTGTAGTGTAGGGTGGAAAGGCAGGATGTGGGACCCACTGGGCTTGGGTTTGACTCCCGGCTTCACATGAACACCTATTAAATGTAGAGAAGTTATATAACCTTGCTAAGCCTTCTTACCTGACCATAAGGAGTATATTTATACATACCCTTTAGGGTGGTTGTTAGTAGTAAATGACCTGGTATATGCAAAATTGTTAACATAGGCGTGACAAAAAAATAGCTCAGCAAAGTATAGTTATTTATTATTTATTTTGGTTGTTAATTTTTTTTTGTTGTTGTTGTTGTTGCAGTTTTTGGCTGGGGCTGGGTTTGAACCTGCCACCTCTGGTATATGGGGCCGGTGCCCTACTCCTTTGAGGCACAGGTGCCACCCAGAGACAAGTACTTTTTTTGTTTTTTGAGACAGAGCCTCAAGCTGTCACCCTGGGTAGAGCGCTGTTGCATCACAGCTCACAGCAACCTCCAACTCCTGGGCTCAAGCGATTCTCCTGCCTCCGCCTCCCAAGTAGCTGGGACTATAGGTGCCTGCCACAATGCCCAGTTATTTTTTGGTTACAGCCATCATTGTTGTTTGGCGGGCCCAGGCTGGATTCAAACCCGCCAGCTCAGGTGTATGTGGCTGGTGCCTTCCTTAGCTGCTTGAGCCACAGGTGCCGAGCCTTTCTTTTTTCTTCTTTTTTTTTTTTAGAGATAGAGTCTCATTGTATTGCCCTCGGTAGAGTGCTGTGGCATCACAGCTCACAGCAACCTCCAACTCCTGGGCTTAGGTGATTCTCTTGCCTCAGCCTCCCAAGTGGCTGGGACTATAGGCACCCACCACAACGCCTGGCTATTTTTTTGTTGCAGTTTGGCCGGGACTGGGTTCAAACTCACCACCCTCAGTATATGGGGCTGGTGTCCTACTCACTGAGCCACAGGCGCCACCCATTAATTCATTTTTTAAAAGTCTATTTTATCCTGTAGGCCAGGTATTATTCTGAGAGCTGGGGATACAAGAGTGAACAAGAAAGCCCTTGCGGCGCTTTCATTCTGGTGGGGGAGAAAGAATGAACAAACAAGTACATGGTATGCGGTCAGGTCATGACAAACGATACTATCGGGATGGAACAGGGTTTCTCAACCTTGGTACTATTGGCATTTTGGGTTGGATAATACTTCGTCGAGGAGGCTGTGCTGTGCATTTCTATGTCTAACAGCATGCCCTGCTCTTAACCTACTCAGTGCCAATAGACCCCTTCAATTGTGACAACCAAAGTTGTTTTCAGACATTACTCACTGTCCCTAGGAGTCAAGATCAACCCCAGTTAAGAACCACTAGGCTAGAGGGTGAGGGAGAAGCTTTTGGGGATAGTATGATGAGGGACAGCCTCTCTGACAAGGTGGCATTTGAGCAGAGCTCAGAATAAAATGAAGTAATGTGTGTATGTGTGTGTGTGTGTGTTAAGTAGGCCCAGTCTGGGTTCGAACCAGCCACCCCCAGTGCACAGGTTCAGTTCTCTAACCACAGAGCTACAGGTGCCCAGCCAATAAAATGAAGTAGGGAGCCATGAGATATATTGTTATGGGCAAGGACACTGCAAAGACAACAGCACTCAGAGGCCTTACAACAGAGGGTGCTTGGCGAGAAACAGCAAGAACACAGGGGCCGGTGTGGCTGGAGGGAGTGAGGGAGGGAGAGTGTCAGGAGATAACTTTGGAAAGTAGCAGAGCACCTGACCACAGAGAGGACTAGGGATTTTGTTCTAAGAGTGACGCGATGTTGATGGAGGATTTAAAGCCGGGAAGTGCTGGACTGGGCATGGTGGCTCATGCCTATAATCCCCGCAGTTTGGGAGGCTGAAGTAAGAGGAGCACTTGAGGCCAAGAGTTCAAGACTAAAACAATTTTTTTTAATTAACTGGACATGGTGGTACACACTTTCAGTCCTAGCTACTGGGGAAACTAAGTCAGGAGCACTTGAGCCCAGGAATTCGAGGTTCCAGTGACCTATGATTGTGCCAGTACACTTCAGACTGAGCAACAGACCTCATCTCTAAAAAAATTTTTAAAACTCCGGGTGGCACCTGTGGCTCAAAGGGGTAGGGCGCCAGCCCCATATGCCAGAGGTGGTGGGTTCAAACCCAGCCTTAGCCAAAAACTGCAAAAAAAAAAAAAAAAAAAATTAAAAAATCTAAGTAAAGCAGGGGAATGCATCATCAGACTTGTTTTAGAAGGAATCCTTTGGCTGCCGTGTGCAGGCTAGATGACAGGGAAAGAGGAAAAATAGATGGCTGGAAGCAAGGAAACCAATGGGAAGTTTCTGTTGTCAAAGCTAGAGATTGTTGTAGTCTGGATAAGCATGGTAGCAGCTGTTAGTTCTAGTGGCCTGGGACCAGACATCAAGACAGATGTTTGAGAGTTTTATTGGGCTAACATTTGTGAAAGGTAAAGAGGAAGGGGAAGTCTTCACATAGTGCAGGCCTAACATCTGTGAAAGAAGAGGGGACCAGCAGAGGGAAAGGAAGAGCTGACAGTGAGGTGGGAAGACCACCAGGGGAATGTAGAGTTGAGGAAACCAAGTGAAGACAGTGTCTCAAGAAGGGTGACATCAGAGGTTACATGCTGCGTGCGGGAGGATTGATCATTGGATTTAGCCACCTGGAGGTCACTGGCAACCTTGACTAGAGCAGTTTCTAAGGAGTGAAGAGTCTTTTTTTTTTTTTGAGACAGAGTCTCAAGCTATCACCCTGGGTAGAGTGCTGTGGCAATACAGCTCACAGCAAATTCTTGGGCTTAAGTGATTTTCTTCCCTCAGCCCCCAAATAGCTGGAACTATAGGTGCCTGCCACAACACCCGGCTATTTTTTTGTTATTGTTGCAGTTGTCATTGTTTTTTAGCTGGCCTGGGCAGGGTTCGAACCCACCAGCCTCAGGTGTATGTGGCCGGCGCCCTACTCACTGAGCTATGGGTGCCACTGGAAGAGTCTTTAAGAGAGACTAGAAGGAGAAGCAGAGACCAGGTATGGATAGCTTTTTTGAGTAATTTTTCTGGGGATAAAGAAAAAAGGGATATAGAGAAATAGGATACTTGAAGATTGAGTTTATCTTGTTTTATGCTTTTCTTTTTTTCAATTTTTAATTCATTATTTTGAGACAGAGTCTCAAGCTGTTGCCTTGGGTAGAGTGCTGTGACATCACAGCTCAAAGCAACCTCTAACTTGGGCTCAAGCGATCCTCTTGCCTCAGTTTTTCTATTTTTAGTAGAGACGAGGTCTCACCTTTGCTCAGGCTGGTCTTGAGCAGGTGGGCTCAAGCAGCCCACCCATCTCAGCCTCCCAGAGTGCTAGGATTACAGACATGAGCCACCATGCCCGGCCTAAACTACTATTTTTTATTGAGCAGCCCCCCAAACCAGAATAGGTTCAGAGAGATTCCTTTGTCTTATTTTTTAAGATAGGAAATATTAATAACATGTTTAAATGCTGTTAGGAATGATCCATTAGAAAGAGAAAAATTCATAAAGGAGAAGGGGAAATTGTAGTTGCAAATTCTTTAAAAGTGAAGGAGATTACATCTGTGCTGGTGGGACAGTTTATTCATACACTTCCTCATTACTAATGAAGGAAAGAAAGGAGGGGGGTACAGGTATAGGAAGGGAAGTGGATTTAGTAGTGAGAGCATGTGAAAGTTCTGAATACTTCCTCCTTCTCAGTGAAATAAGAAATAAGATTATCCTCAAAGAGCAAGGAGCAAAGAGGGTATGGCAGCAGATGTTGGAGAACAGAGGAACTGGAATAAACGCAGGCAGACTGCCTCCCAGGGTGGCACTCTGAATCATGACCTACAGCTGCCTTTCAGGGTACATGCTTAGGTTACCTCAGTCAGGGGAGCTCCTCACCACTGATGCGACCATGTGTTTACATCATGTTACGCATGACGTGTATTGTCCTGTTTAATTCACATAGCAAGCCAACAAGATGGAGGTACTACTACTATTCCCGTTTCGCAGACAGGGAGTCTGAGGCTTAGAAAGGTTAAATATCTTGCATAAAGTGAAGCAGATGGTAAATGGTGGATAAGTGAGAAGTGGAATCCAGATCTCTCTGACCTCAAAGGCAAATGAGGAAGAGGAGTCTCTATCTTAAGAACTGGGGAGCCTCTTGGAGAACTGTGGCATTGTTCCATGTGGTGGTGATGGTATCTGACATTTTCCCCAGTGATCAACAGCAGCTCCAGTATAGTCGGTTCCCCTTCCTAATCTGTTATTAACAAAGCGATTGTCATCAGTTGGCAGTGCTTTTGGCCACAAGTAACAGAAAAATCAGTTGCAGTGGCTGTTTGTTTTTGTCACATAGAGACTTCTGGAAGTAAACAGTTGTCATGGATGCAGCTTCCTAGCACAGTTGTTAGGGACCCAAGCTTGCTCTGTCTTTCCACTTCATCGTTCTTATGTGTTGCCCTTTGATCTCCAACTTGTTAGTCTTACGGCTGCTGCTGCTCTTGACATCACCCTGCTTTCAAAGAAGGAGGACAGGGGAGAGGCTGTGGATAAAAGACAAAGGAGTGTGCTTATCTTTTTTCATCAGAAAATCTGTATCTTGCCTGGGCGAGGTGGTTCACACCCGTAATCCCAGCACTTTGGGAGCCTGAGGAGGGTGGGTTGCTTGAGCTCAGGAGTTCAAGACCAGCCTGAGCAAGAGTGAGACCCTGTCTCTACTTAAAAAAAAAAAAAACAAAAGAAAAGAAAATCTGTATCTTGCTCAGAAGCTCTCAACTCAGCAGATTTATGTCTATATCAGTAAATCAGAAGTGGGTCACTACAAAGGACTGGTCAGTACCTATCTTTCTTGTCTCTGAGGTTGAGGTAGGCTGTGGAGAAGGCGGTTGGGAATGTTCAAGGAACAGCCCACCCACAGTGTCCATTAGAGGCTTTCTTGCCAGAAGAGAGGCCTTGATTGGTCACTTGCCCTCTGGTAAGTGTCCCATGCAGCAGAGCTTTTCCGTAGGCTTCCTTATGGGTCACTGCTCACTTATGGCTGCTTGGGGGATACGAGTCCATGGTCCCATCAGCTGTCGCATGAGAGGGGTGGGCACAAGAGGCACCAAGCATGGTAACTGTTCTCTAAGACCACCCTGTGTCTAATGTCTTAGATATTTTTATGGTTCATCTTGGGAGGTTCTCACAGTTAGTTACTAAGAAGAGGGAAAAAGACATCAGTTGTCTTGGGGATAAGAAAAGGGTTTTTGTTGTAAGAAATAGGCATTTCAACTGCAAAAACTCTTATGCATCACATTACAAAGGTGAAAAAAGTTGACTAGGAGAAGATATTAGCAAAGAATTAGTGTCCATAATGTCCAGTTGGCCATTGAACGACATGGGTTTCAACTGCATGGGTCCACTTACAGACTTTTTTCCCAACCTATTGTGGGTTGAAATTTTATTCCTGGGACACAGCAAAGCACTAACTTTTTGTACATGTGAGTTCTACAAGGATGACCGACTGCAGGTATTTAGTACGTGCAGATTTTGGTATATGTGGGGGGAGAGATTCTTAGAACCAGTCCTCCACACATAGGACTGTTATCTATAAATTTTAAAATGTCAAGCCACCCACTAGAAAAGTGGCCATTCGTGGAAGAAGAAAGCCAAATAGACAGTAAATGTGAATTTATGCATAACTTTAGGGAAGTGCAGGTTAAAACACTACGAAAGATTTCACACTTCTCTCAGACTGACAAATAAATGTTAGCTGACAGAAGGACCTAGAGCAGTAAGAGTGACAGCATTGTGGGTAGGGGTCCACAGAGGTTCGTCCTTTCTGATAAGATGTTTAGAAAACCTAGTAATGATGCAATACTCATAGACTGTGACCCCATGTATCCTCTCTAAGATATGGGTCCCCGAGACCCCTTGCACTTGTGTTTGGGGAGAAGATATAAGAATGGTTATTACCACATGCTTGATAACAGCAAAACCATTGGAGAGATCTTCAGTCTCCATCAGCTGAAGAAAAGCTAAGGCAGTGTTACAATCCTACAGTAGAGCGAATACTGCAGAGAACTGCACAGAACAAAATGGATGAACCATACAAATAGTGGTGAACAGAAAGCCAATTGCAGAAGTATCTACACAGTATAATACCATTTATAGAAGCTTATAACCTACAAAATAGCAGTACATGTTTTTAGGGATACACATATATGTAGTATAAAAGAAAATGCATGGAAATGGCAAACTTCTGGTTAGAATAGTGGTTACCTGGAGGGA
>CAUYPK010151195.1:0-10733 GCA_963574355.1 Loris lydekkerianus | reverse complement strand
GGTCCCTCCTCAGAAGCAGCATAACAAAATCCAAACTTGGCAAAGAGCCACAGTATACAAAATAATGATAAGAGGCAAAGAGCCGAAATTCATTTTGGCCGGGAGCCGCATGCGGCTCTAGTCGCGTGTTCGCCACCCCTGCACTAGACTGTTTATTGCAGCCCAATATACAATTGCCAAACTGTGGAAACTACCTAAATGCCCACCAATCCAGAATGGATTAGCAACCTGTGGTATATGTATACCATGGAATACTATTCAGCCATTTAGAAGATGGAGACTTTATATATTTTGTATTACTCTGAATGGAGTTGGAACACATCCTTATAGGTAAAGCATCACAAGATTGGAGAAGAAAGAATCCAGTGTACTCAATTCTGATATGAAGGCAGCAGATGAGCTAATACAAGGAGGGGGTGGGGGAGTGGAATGGAGGATGAAGGAGAGGTGAGGAGGAAGGGAATGGGATCATTGCGTATGGCACACCTCTTGGAGGGACTTTACCTAACAAACACAATCATCCTCAGTGAATCCCAAACAATAAAAAAAGAAAGAAGTAACATTTATACCCACTTAACAAGAGTATTATCTCATAAAATATAACAATAAATGACATGTAGATTTTTAAAAAGTCAGTCATTAATGAGAGCAGAAAATTAAAAATGACAAATTTAAAAAATCATGAGTCAATAGCAGGTGCCCTAATTATTAACAGGCTCTTCAGGATAAATTGGAATCCATGCTTGCTCCATCATGCGAACAGATTTAATAATGAGTACATTTATATGTAAACCTGGAGACCACTATGAATTTGGAAGGAATGTTTACTTAGTTGATCTCTAGTTAAAGGCTTGGTATGAATCTGAATTCTTCCCAATAAAATGAGAGTGGTGGATAGGATGATTTCTAATGGTATTTTTAGAGAAAAATTCCATTATTTTATAATCCTATGGCTTGGTCAAGAGCTTGTGACCTTGAGCTGCTTTTATACATATTTATTGATTCAATATAAATCGGAAAATAGTTTTCTAATCTTTCTTAGACAGGTAGGAGACTTATTTTATTAAGTTTTCCCTGGATGTGAGAAGGAATGTGAGTCCTCTATAGGTTTCTAACAGTCCTTATCCATTTCTTCACTAATATTTAAGCTATGCAAACCCTGAACACGCAAAAGGAAAGTAGCTTTGCATTGCACAAGGATATTCAGAAAAATAAAATCTCACCTACACTTACTAATTCATCTTTTACTGATACTAATTGATAACTAGTAACATCCATTAAGTGCTTGCTTATTTGTTCCCTTATTGTATTTTGAATTTCTTTTGCTTAAAGCCTGTTCTAAGTTCTCTTTCAATCAGAAGTACAAAAAAATTGTATAGGAAATTTTATAGGAAGGACAATGTTTGGTAAATCATAAGTAATATACATAAAAATCCCTCCTGAGAAGGTGGCTGGGGTGAGTGCTCTTATTCAGACTGTGAAACTTCAATAATATGCTGAACTCCTAAGTGTTTGTTTGAACAGAATGTTTAAAGAACATAAAATTTCCCCTTAAAACCAACTCTCCAGACACTTAGAGTGTTGATATTTAGATTCTAAAATTTGTATCAAAAAGCATCATTGAAACAGATGCTGGTAATATAATCGACTAAGAATTTGCATTGAAGATGACTCTTGGCAGTGCACTCAAGCATTCATATGGCCAATAAGAGCTACTTGTGGGGATGTTGTGACCTGTTTAGAATTCTTATTTTTTTCCCGTCAAAATTATTAAGATATAAGAGAAGATTAATAGCTGTTAGAAAAAAAGTCTTGTTTATGTTTAAAAACTGCTCTGGCTCATCTGTTGGGAGATGAAGAAGGTGGAAAAGTCAAGAAAAACTGGCCAGTACCCCACTCTTTGCTTTTCAAAATTAGCCTCATTACCAAATTCTTTGACACATGTATGTGCAATGTGACTTTTTTCTTCCCCTTTAAATTCCTCCCCATTCTCTTTCCTGCCATGTGTACGTAAGCCAGGAGTCTCCCTGTGTGCTGGCCTGCCATTCACTGCCTTCTCCCACTGTGTTGGTACCTTGGTGGTGCTAATAAACATAATCATTTTGAAGAGAAATCTCACACTGACCCCAAATAACATCCTCTTGCACGGGGGAGAACTGAGACACTTGCTCAAGTTCACACCTTTGCAGATCGCATCTGAAACATCTACGCTGAGTCTGCCAAGGACAGCCCTGTTCTGTAATGTGTAGCTCGAGCACGTCAAGGACTCAGCATCCTTCTTTCAGATGCATTCAGGACTTCAATGCTGGCAACACCTGTCTTCACAGCAGAGTGCTGAACGGTGTAGGTGACCAAAGGGACACATAAAGAGTGAACCACTCAATTTCTTGTCTGATGTCTGATTATCAAGACATCACTACGTTTAAAAAAAATAATTTGCTCATTAGGAATTCTAAGTCTTTAATGTGCCTGAACCTTTGTCTTCCTTAGTTTCATCCTTCCTCAGCTGAGGCTTGAAACGACTCATCTGACCCATAAGAAATCGACAGTTAAACAGCAGATGTACAATCTATCCTTTCCCTTTGGGGGTGGGGCATACATTTCGGAAGAAAGTAAGTGACTGCCCTTGCAAGCTTGGTGACACAATTGGCAGGACCCAGTGGCATTTTTCTAGTGGGAATTCTAACTGATGACCCACTTTTAGCTGGCTGTACTTCACTGTGCAGGGTGGCTTATAATAACCAGGCTGGGAATCCATGAACAAAAAGTTATGGAAATGATGAGATGACATATAAATCTTACCTGTACTCAGAATGCACTTCCTGCGTCAGTCCATGGCCCACGTTAATCTGTGCCAGGATAAAAACCGTAATGCCGTGAGGAGTAGAGACCCCAGGAGCTCGCCCTGCCTCACCTGTCCCTGGTGGTTTCTACCATTCTTGAAATGATTAGTCAAATCTGAACCTGGCTACAATCTCTGATTCAACCATGTCTGATCTGACAATATAATCTTTTGTTTGATATCCACAGATCTCAAAAGTTTTTCGTGAGAATAGAATAAGATAATGTTGATAAAACCGCAGTGAATTCATAAGCAGTTAAATGAATACAGGGTCATGACCTATGGGAGTCGAGCACCTTGGAAACCAGCTGGTGCTCTCAGAGTGGACAGAACGTGAGTTGAGGAGTCTTTTTTTTTTTTTTTTTTTCAACATGGGAAGGAATCCTTTGCTCGTTGGGTGCGTCTCTGTCTCTCTGTTTTTCGTATTTCTTCCTTTGTTTCTTTCTTAGACAGAGTCTTTCTCTGTTGCCCAGGGTAGAGGGCTGTGGCATCATCTTAGCTCACAGGAACCACAAATTCCTGGGCTCAAGCAATCCTCTTACTTCAGCCTCCTGAGTAGTTGAGACTATAGGTACCTGCTAGTTCTTCTATTTTTAGTAGAACCGGGGTCTGGGTCTTGCTCAGGCTGGTCTCCAGCTTCTGAGCTCAAGGGGTCCTCCCACCAGTCTCCCAGAGTGCTGGGATTTTACAGAAGTGAGCCACTGCCCCTGGCCCATTTCTACAGAATTTGGTTGTCACTTCCCTTGTCTTATCTCTTCTTACCCTATGCATCATAGGTCCTAAAAAACGTGAGTTATTGTGTATGTGGAGGGAATCTGCAGCACCGGATTTTACATGGGTATCTTTCTTTGGTTGTCATATGGCCTTCTGATTTGTGTCTACTATTTTTGAATTTGGTTATTCTGTACAACACTGCCTATCTAACATAAAGGAAAGAAAACTAGGATCGACTTTTCACTTTTTTTTTTTTTTCTCAGCTTTTGGCCGGGGCTGGGTTTGAACCCACCCCCTCCAGTATACGGGGACGGCGCCCTACTCCTTTGAGCCACAGGCACCACCCAATAAATGACAGACCTGGTTTTTTTTTGTTGTTGTTGTTTGTTTTTTTGGCCAGGGCTGGGTTTGAACCCTCTACCCTTGGTATATGGGGCTGGCACCCTACTCCTTGAGCCACAGGCGCCAGCTGGATCAACTTTTTTAAAAAAAAAAAAAAGCTTTAATGGGGGAATATAATCAGGAAAAATAGAATAATTTCCAATGAGCGATTGTAAGCAAACTGCTTCTGTATTAAAATAAATGCAATTTATATTTTGAATACAGAAAATCTCAGAGAGATTACTGCTTTTTCATGTTCTAAAATAGAAGATATTGGTGTTGTGTACCACCAGGATGTGTAGAACCTCACTCCAAAAGTAAATAACCTTAGAAAAATGTGACACCTGGTGCTGAAATATTGCAAGGAATGAGCACATCTAAGGTCTGGAGACATTAAATTGTGAATCTGGTGACTTTTTTCTCTTCCATTGTCAGTAGAAACTATTAAGAGAAAGAAAATTGGGAAATATAAGCTAAGATGTGCATCACTTTTAGTACTGTGCCCTAATTTATGGAACCTGAGTATATTAAATTTAGGAAAGATGCTAGAAATCAAAGAGAGAAGAACTCTCATTTTATTTGTGCTATAAATGTCCAACGACATAGGAAGTGATGTAGCTAGGAGTACCCCCAGGTCATGGGACTGTTTGTTCCCTATCTTTCTTTAGTGAAGTGTTAATTTATAGAGTCCATATAGTACAATGATAGAAAAAAAAGTGAACCTTTCTCATTTTTACTGTCTAATTTCTCATGTATGAAGAAAAGCTTACATTGTGATTGGAACAGTGGCAATTTGCTAACCCCTAATGAATGGTGTGGGGATGGGGTAAATTGTTTATGTGTGCATGAAATTAAATTCATAATATGAAGCCATGTAATAAATGAACTATATAGTCATCTATACAAAGTATAAAGATATGACTTCAATTAATCCTAGTGAACAGTCACAAGCTACCCGTAAATCCATCATCACCTCTCACCTGAGCAGGATCTTGTTCCCTCTTGAAAAGCCAATTTTAGCGCCAATGACGCTCAATGATTCAGATTGACATAAAGGTAAGGGTAGCGCTAACACGCTGTGACGGAAAAGAGAAATGGAGAGAGAAAGGCTGATCTTGTAGGTGGAAGTTCTCCATGGATTTCTTATATCTTCTTGAGAACAGAAGCATTGAAAGCCCTTTTCCTGAACTTTTGCTTTATTTTGTGAAAAGCTTTGGAAGATAGAAATCATGTCTTGCTCCAGTAAAATAAAGACGGCGTCGTCCTCCACAAGTTCATGGTCATTATGTGGTAAGAGTTGGGCTTCTTGAGTGTGGGTGTCACTCACCCTTTCCAGCATTGTCTGGTCCTTTACATAGTGCTCAGCCAAAATGTGGGCGCAGAGATATAGCACAATAATCATACCAGCTACTGCTATTTTCTCTCTGCTGGTGTCTTTGCATCTATGCAGATGAACTTGTTAGCTTGTGAACAGGGTTAAAACCTCAAATCTCAGACTCCTAGTAGTTCAGTCCCCTGAAGTTTACTCTACATACTTCTACCAGATTCCTATTTCTAAAACATGTATTCCATCTTATCACAGTTCCATCAAAAATCTCTGGTGTGTTTCAATTAGATATAGAAGCATCAAGGAACACAAAGCCTTTTATTATAGACTTTCAAGCCTCTTGTTTTGTCCAATTAAGTATACACTCTCACCAAGAAATGAAATTCTTTTCATTATATGGCTTCAGTGTGCTTTTTTTTTTTTTTTTTTTCCCCTCAGCTTAACAACACCTTTATTTTTTTATTTTTTATTTTTTTATCAACCAGTGTCCATTCATCTTTTTTTATTTTATTTTATTTATTTTATTTATTTTTTATTATTTATTATTTTTTTATTATAGATAAAAATATGCACCATAAAATGGCATTTCTTGTTCCCTGAACATACCCCGTTTTCCCATTCCCATTATCTTTCACCTGCCATTTCCTATCATATGATCATCTTGTCTTTTATTCCATTTCTGTTATCCTCTGAGAACACACCTAACTTGTACATGGTCATTGTGAATGTTTTAATATTCACAAAAATCAAGAAATGTGAAATTCACATGGACAGAAACAAATGAAGCGGCACTGCTCAGCCCAGTGAGGTAGAACCACACAGGTGAATTGGAAGGACAGTAATGGACCATGACACAGTCTGCTGCAACACTTCCATAGTGGCCCACTGATAAAGTTGAAGGGCTGCTCTAGTGGTGACCACGAAGCAGCATCCTATCCCCCTCTTTGGGACTGAGGGGCTTGTTCGCAGAGCCGCACTCAACTCTTGAGTCTGTTCTGCAATTGACCTTGGATGCACAGTGCTCCCTACCCTTCCTAGAGGCAGCCTGTATCAATTGCCCAGTAAGAAAACACCTAAGACTCCTCCTCTCACCCCAAATTGGGGTAACTCCAAGCCCATCCCACCTCCAAACATCCACACTGTTTATCATCTCTGTGGTGCCTGCATCACAGTCCTGGTTTTTTCCTCTTCTTTTAAAATAAACTTCCTGTGCAAATATCTGTGTCAGCACCTGCTTTACAGGAAACTGAAACTAAAATGCAGGGGTAGGATGTGACCTTGCTGAGAAGGGTCATTCTGTTGTACCTGCATTGGGTGCAGCCAATAATAGTCATCCCACACATATTGGCTGAATAAAATTTAATTCAATGGGGTGAGAAAGGGAACCTTGCACTCTTATCATCTATCCAAGATAAATATGGAACATGGTGCTACGCAGCACCCCCAAATCCCGTAGTGAATATGAAGTCATTAGTATGTTTTAGAACCCTGATTCTGGAAAGACTTACTACTTAAAAGATACCATATAAATTGCATCTAGAAAAATCTAGCAAAAAGGAAATAATACTGTATTTTTCTAAAATAAGAGGAAGATGTTACAGAAATAAATTCAGAGAAAAGGAGGGAAAGTATTCCTTTACCCTTCCTTTTACTTCTACTTAGGAGGCTTTAACTGAATAGCAAAACTGAGTTGCAGAATTTATATGTATAGAGCCAAATAAGAATGGTACTGTCTTTTACCTTTTCCATATGGGTCAGAGATATTATAAACTTCTCAAAAAAAGTCTTGAAAGATTATTTTTGAACATTTTAAGAAACATTGAAACAATAGTCTAGTATAAGATACTCCAAATAGCACAAAGAAAAAAATTGGTAGTAAAGCAATAATTTGGAGATAGGAGTTTAAAAAACCTGAGAACATGGGAAACAATCCTGTGGCATCGTGGTATCGAAAGCTCCAAGTGTTTTTCAACAGTAACTACCTCCTACCCACTTACTTCCTCATTACTTTTTTCAAGTGCTGGAGAGCTTTACATAAATGATAACCATACTGTTAAATATGCTTTCTGTTTTCTAAAAAAAAAGCCGCTAGATTATAAACAGTCGTCTTCCCTGGGAGTACTGGATACCGCGTTAGATGTCTACAGGTACGCTGGTTTCTTGGTCGCAAGAAAAGAGTCATTTAAAAAGAGTCCTTGATCTTGCAGCTTATGTACCATCTTTTTTCCCAGCTGAGTTTTGAAGTCGCTGGCCGTTAACATCCAGAGAAAGAGCTTTGTGAGCCTGACTGTACTTTTCTCCCTAAGCAGTTTTTTTTTTCCCCCCTGAAATACACTTCTGTGTGAAATGCTTTCCACAAAGAAAATATGTTGAAAAAAACAAAAGCAAAAACATATTTCATAGTTCCTTGAAATGGCTGATGCCTAATTACCAACCTTGCATTTCGTGTCTGATTTATAATCTGTTAGACACTTGTTTATCATTATTTTGGCAATACGTGTGCGACTCTGTTCATCCTCATCTCACCAAATGAAAACAAAAATAACAAATGACTGTGGGCACAGGTTTTTCTCTCCTACCTTGATCCTTCTTTCTTTGCATCATCCATGCCAATGACTTGGCCTTTCCTTGCTTCTTCCATTAAAAAAGTAGCAGAATTAAGTCCTCAAAGGCATGAGACCAACAGGCAAATGAGACACTGAAGTCCTCCAGACACGCGTGTGATACTTGACGGTTTGCTGTTTTTTTCTGGCCGTTTCTCCATGCAGGTAGGGATACAGGTGAAGCAGCTCTTAATTAGTCAGAATCTCCCAGCAAATCGGAGGTTTTGAGCATCCTGAGCCGGAGGCAGCCCCTGCCATAGGCCACCCCTTGTCAGCAGGGCCACACAGGGTCTCTGCCCAGTTCCAGCTTCCTCCCAGGGGAACAGTATGCTCTGCCTTCTTCCCCCCCTTCTGGATTTGAGTCTTTCTCATACTTATGGCCAGGGCTACTCTAGTAGTATTCCCCCCTGGTACCCACGCTAATCTTTTAAAATGCCTGATTTCCTTTTCCAAGATACTTCAGTGGTATCTCTAGTGGCTTCTATTTCTTTTTTATTTTCTTTTTTTTATTATTTTTGAGACACAATCTCACTTTGTGGCCTCAGACTAGCCCACAACTACCTCAAACTCCTGGGCTGATGCAATCCTCCTGCCTCAGCCTCCCAAGTAGCTGGGACTGCATGGTCCCACCATGCTGGACTACTTTTTCTATTTGTAGTAGAGACCAAGTCTTGCTCTTGCTCAGGCTGGTCTGGAACTCCTGAGCTTAAGGAATCCACTCACCTCGGCCTCCCAGAGTGCCGGGATTATTGGCATGAGCCACTGTACCTGGCCTTGAGTTATCTTTTAAACAATTAGCTATATTATTTTCTTGTTCAATAGAAGCAGTTTCTGCGGTGAGTTTAATGTTTATAAAATTTAATGTTTACAAGTCTTGGCCATACATGTAAGAATTTACTGTATTTTTTTTTTAAAAAATTGTGTTTATTTCAAATTTAAGGTTTTATCAGGAACAATCGATGGAAAATATATTAGTTGTTAAGATTTGGGTACACTTGGATTTGAACTTATTTGCAGTATGACTTTATCCAGTTAACTTCTCATAAATCAAAAATCTTATTTATAAAATTTGAGAATGTTTGGCAGGGGGTATTTTTGTAAATTATTCTAGAACCATTAAATGTCACTTCATTCTAGAATCTCATTTTTTTTTTTTTTTAAATGCAGAGATAATCAATTCATTTTTAGTGTAGTAATATTCTACAGAGCCCTTCTGGCTATTTTTCTAAATTATATAATGGAAAGATAGCATTAACACATCTTGTTCTTAAAAGGGTAAAATGTGTCAGAATAATGAAATATATTGAAAACTAGTGAGGTGTATGTGCTCTGAAAGTTAAGTCTGAGAACTCTTCCTAGAAAAAGTGCGACCTACCTCATGGCTGAATTTCATGACAGTCACCTTCAAGACACTCCCCTCTGACGGTCGGGATCGTCGGCCGAGAGGTATGTAGCACTTTTTGCACGACGAATTCGAGGACTTAAGTCAGACCTTGTACTTATCAAATGATAATATTAAACTATTTCTAGAAATATTAAAGAGTATCCTATTTTCATCAAATGTTGCTCCAAGGTCCGTTTTCACGTCTACTGTGTTGGCACAGGCGTGCCCTCCTAACAAAGCTCGCCCCTTCCATACTCGCAGCAGGAGGAAGGAGTTCTAAGTGGGAGGAGGCCCAGATACCGTGTTTCTAAGTTTGTTATTTTATACCAATTTGTCTTAAGCAGTAAGTATTTCGTGAAATTCTTTCGTGGAGGAAAGAAGAGGAAGGGGTGTATTAATTCCTTAGGTCTACCATGACAAACATTAAGGCTCAAAACACTATAAATACTTTCTTTCAGCGCACTGGAAGCTAGAAGTCTGAACTCAAACTGCCGGCAAGGCTGTGCTCCCTCCGGCACGTCCAGGGGAGGGCGCTCCCGTACCTCGACCAGCTCCTGCTGAGCCCAGGGGTCCCCCTGGCTGTAACAGCATCCTTCCAATTTGTGTTTTCACTTGGCTGCCATTTTTCTGTGTCTATCTGTGTCCAGGTTTTCCTCTTATACAGCCATCGATAATATTACTTTAGGGCCATCTTAGCTCAGTAGCCTCATCTCTACCAGATTCTATCTACAAAGTCCCTATTTCCAAGGTCAAGTAGCAAGGGTGAGAACTTCAACATATCTTTGGGGAAAGGAGCCACAGTTCAATTAGTAACAAGACCTAAGGAGGAAAAGTATAAAAAAATTTGGTGCCTTTTCTTTAATTAGTTACCATATGCTCAATAAATAGTGGCAATAATAATTATTATGGAGAAACGTATAATCCTTCACGGTGTGCCAAGCCTTTCTCTTAAATGCTTTAGGAATGTTAAGTCCTTGAACAGAAATGAGAAGCCTGGAGTGAAGCGAGAAGCAAAGTCTGTTTTAGACTTTTAAAAGGCACTCTTATAATTAGACATTTTGTTTTGTGATTTTGTTACAAAATACACAAGTATCCCACCAGTATTCAATGTCCAGGAAGTTTTGACTTGCAAAACCTGTTGGTACCTTAAACATTTCATGGTAGGTTCATTTAAAGTTTTTTGTTTATTCATTGTTGGGAATTGGACCATTTCTAGATACCATTTACCTATAAAACCAGCCCCAACATACCTGCTGAAGGTGACCATTCATTATGTGCACTGTTTCTTATTAATGCTATTAAGTTGTTTCAAAGGTTTTGTCTGTTTTAATGTCATGTGTTTTTGTAGCTCCATATCTCAATAAATATTTATTCTACTGTGTCATGGTATATACTGATTGATGGAGAATTTTGTACTCTACACATTGATGCTGTTCATTTTTTTCTACTTTTAATTTTTTTTATTCTTTTCAGCCTATTACT
>CAUYPK010151193.1:0-11141 GCA_963574355.1 Loris lydekkerianus | reverse complement strand
CGGTTAAGCCAACGAGTTGTCGGTTGCTGTGTGGTGGGCACCACCAGTACTCTACTGAGGGTGAAAAAATGAGACTCTGTCAAAAAAAAAAAAAAAAAAAAAAAAAAAAAGAAAGAAAGAAAAAAGAAAACAGATGTGCTCTCATCACAGTTAAGCTGTCTGGACTTCAGTAGCATTTCTGACCCCATGAGAATTTGCTAGTGAGTTATTTTGCCAACTCTAATCATAATAATAGCATTATTAATTCCTCCTAAAACCATTTCTAGCAAGGCAACTTTCTCCTCCATTACAAAAGAAAAAGTATAACATTTTGGTATTAATGCCCCTTGGCCCACCCACCCATCAGCAACAAGAATATCTTACTTGGGGCAGATAAGTAGGTGTTCGGTAGCAAAGATCAGTGATACCAGAGTTAATTAAAAAAAAAGTTCTAGTGCCCATCCAGGGAGACATTGAGGACATTAACTCCTCTCTAAGACTGTTCTGCTGAACAGCTCTGGGGAAAAGCTGTAGGCAGCCTTTCTCTGATGTGGAGAGAAGAAAAATGAAAATGGAAGAAAAATGTGTTAGGAAGCAAAGAGGTGAGAGGGGAGGGAGGAACAGGCAAGCATCAAATAAATCTCTTGGTGGTGTTTTGAACTGATAGATCGCACTTCGTTTCAAAGCATTTCTCAAAATCCCACACATGCAGTTGCACCAAAGAAACGTAAACCCTTCAGGAAGAGAAGAAAGCAGGGGATAAAAATAGCAAAGAACGTAATGAAAAAAGGAAAAGAGGTACTTTGCACCAATTTCCATTGCTCTAAACGACATTATAGAAAGGACCACAGACTTTCAAATGCCCACAAAGCCCAGGTAAAGGCTCATTTTTTACAGTCTCAACCTTCCAGCACTCCATTTGCTTGGCTGAAAGATGGAGTCACAGCTCCACTGGGAATAGAATCTGTCCCAGAAAACCACGCTACAACAAACGCTATGGCCAGTCCCCTAAATCACATGCTAGAGAAACCTTGACTTACGCTAAAGCTGTATATTCTCAGTGCTCGGAATCTGAATCTGGCTCCAAGCATCCATTTTACAGTGAGTTATCTCTAAAATTCTCTGCTATAACAGGATGTCCTGAAGCCCTGGAAACATTTTAAAAGTTCATGTTTCAAAGGATGAGATACCAAAATTACAGCTCAAAATGAAATACCCTCCACTGCAACCAAAATTACTTGTCTACTCCCACCTACAAAACTTCATATAGCATCTCTCGATGCCACTCCATAACTTTTTTATACCTAATAGCTTACATTTCTAAACCATTTATATTGTACCCAAGTGCTTTTCCATAGCATCACATTTATACACTTTATCTCTTTTAAGAGTTGCTACACTTGTGTGTGATCTATATTTTGCAGGCTGTTCAAGCTATAACCACAAAGCAAAATGTTTTTATTCCCCTCCCACCTGTTCTTTGAGAACTCAAGTATTCTACAAACCCCTTGAGAAATATTCTAGGAAGCAGAATAAGGTTTTTCACACATAAAGCACGAGTTAATTGCTCCCTTTGGCTACCACCATTTTCTCGTCTCCTGTTCTTGGTCTCTATTGTTGGTATGTTTTGTAACCAACATCAAAAGTGATGGCTGTGCTACCCTCTGACCACTCCCTACCATTTATGATGTCAGCTACAGACACTGATTTTCGGGATGCTCTTGCATGCATGACAAATGATGCCACTGTTCATGCTGCATCTGATGCCTAACATTAGAGCCCTTCCATGAACTCAGCCACTGTCATAACCCACACTACTCTCCCCAGGTCCCCACTGCCACAAATGCCCTTGTCAGCTGCCACCAATTCACCAACCATTGCATCCAAAATAGCTGCCGATGGTGGAGTTACTACGATCACTCTTTTGAGGTCCAATGCTGATTTTATTATGGCACTGGTGACAGGACCGATGAAAAGTTTTGTGCTTTGATCAGCCTTCTATTTTAACTGTTGTAGCAGAATGCAGGCAAGGTTCGTGATTGACTGATAAATGGTGGCAATACCAACTTCATTGCTCCAGCAAAAACTCCAGGACACATCGTTGAGATCACTTTCCCATCCAAAGCATCATTGAGAGTATGGTCTACTTCCAAATCACATCCAGAATCCCACAACTTCCCTCCATTTCTAGGCCTGCTACTCTAATCCAAGTCATGATCCTCTTTAGTCTTTGGAATGTAATATTTGTGAATGGGTTTCCCTGCTTTTATTCTTGCTTTTCTACAATCCATTCTGTACATGGCAGCTAGAGAATTTCATAAATATCCACACTTGCTTAGAGCCCTCAGATGTGTCGCCTGACTCTAGCTTGTGCAGCCCAACGTGACGCGCCCCTGTGACCCTCTCTACCTCACCTCACACCCTTCTTCTCTTCACCAATGTGTCTGTAGCCACTTTGGCCTTTTCTGTGTTTCCCTAATACACCTAAACAACTCTGCCAAACTTAGATCTGCTTCAGGCAGGAGTCCTACAACAGAAATGGAGGCTCAGGTGGCGCCTGTGGCTCAAAGAAGTAGGGCACCAGCCCCATATACCAGAGGCGGTGGGTTCAAACTCAGCCCCAGCCAAAAAATCCAAAAAAAAAAAGAAAGAAAGAAAGGGAGGCTCAGCTAGGTTCTCTGTAAGTCTAGCAAGTCCCTCCCCCGTCACATCTCCTCCATTCTCTCCTCCTAGATGCACGTCCAGCTCTTTTCATGGCTGTGGAGGAAAGGGAGATAAGTTAAGAGGAAAAATATCTTCCAAGGGTGGCACCAGTGCCATCTGGCATGGGTTTCTTCTACCCCTAGCAGATATTTTAAGTATTTTTTTTTTAATCTGTCCTGGGCATTTCTATGGAAACCACAACCACCTTGATCTCTAGAAATGTCTATTCTGTCATTCTTTGAGTAAGTATTTACCCTCCTTCTGAAGAGGTCTTCGTTGGTCTCTAGTTTTATAGAGTGGGCGCCCATTCAGATTCCTTTCTACTGGAGTGTTCTGAGTCTTCCAACCTCCGGGTGGCTCAGGGGTGAGGTGGCCATCACGGATACCACTTTTATGTTCTCTCATGCCTGTGTGCTTTCTCGTTCTCGCTCTCTCTCTCTCTACCCCCTTTTTATACTGGATAAAGGTAGTCATAGACCTTATGACCTTCTTTATGAGACTCACTCAGGGGTTCTAGCACCTAGCCTTGAAAACTTCTTATCATGATCTCAGCCAAAACTAATTTTACGTATTTTCACACTCTTATCAAAGTACACAATTTCCATCAGTGTCAATCTTTTTTATGAAATATTTTCTACCTAGGATTAGTATGTCAATCCTCATAGTGTCAGTTTAGTCAAGGACAGTAATAGAGATATTCATGGTGAATCCATACTGAGCCTCACATATGTAGTCCACAACACAAAGGCCAGCCTTAGGAAGAATAGCCATTTACATGGTAACTCCAAATTAATGAGGTTTCAGAAAAGAATGTTGACTTGGTTCTTTTGGCAATAACATTAATATATGAGTTCAGACAGAAGAAGAAATACACTTTTTTTTTTTTTTTTTTTTGCAATTTTTGGCCGGGGCCAGGTTTGAACCCACCACCTCCAGTATATGGGGCTGGCGCCCTACTCCTTTGAGCCACAGTTACTTCCCCAGGCCTACACATTTTACAAACATATCAACATTCTTATTTTCAGAATTTGTTATGTATTAGAATGGAGAAGAGTGTTGACACCAACATTTAGACAACACTCAAAACACTGTTTTCATAGACCCTTGCTTACTTGTTGATGACAGTTGTAACCCACTTGGAGAGGGACTTTGCAAATTCCAAATACTTACCTCCAGAGGAACTCAGACTCCCCCAGTACAAGCCTCTGATTACCTTCCTCTAGCACTTGTGAGTGTTGGCCAAGGAAGCTTTAAATTTTTAGTACCAGAATCAATGCCAGATTACAGACACACGGGCATAGTCCTTACTGATTTATGATTCCTTGCAGCACAGTAAATGATACTGAGCCTTCTTCTTAGGCCAGTTGAAAATTCGTAGTTCTTTGCTTCTCACCACACATCTTTCTTGGATGAGACAAGTAGTAAAAGAAAAGAAGAGGCATCTGGATGTGCCCTTGATATAAATCCCAGGTAGTCCCCTTCTTTCCTCAACCAGCCTAGATTACCACTATGGAGACAAGTCAGCACCATACAAGAAAAATCCTAGCAAAACGGAGCTAGTTCACATCTGCCCACAAATTAGAATCAAGCCATAAACATTATCTACCCCTCACAAAGAAGACAAATAAGGAAATTTTATCTAACAAAGAAAATGGTAGAATTTTAATAAAAGTTTCAAAATAATCCTTTATTGAAGATAGACTGACTTCCTTATTTGCCAAATATGAAGTAAACTACATATTATTCATTACCTATGCTTGGTTTAAAATTTATTGTTTTTTAAAATAAATTATTAATTAAAATCATAACTGTATATATTTATAGGTTACAATGTGATGATTTGATATATAATGTGGAATGCTTAAATCAAACTAATTAATGTAGCTTATTTATTTTTTGTGGTAAGACATTTAAAATTTCTTCTTAGTTATTTTGAAGTATACCCTTGCATTGTGCACATTGGTAAGATCCCAGCAAATGCCCTCCCTCCTTCCACCAATTGCCCTTCCCCCTTCCCATGGCCTCTCCCTCCTTACCTCTCCAAATTTAAATGACTCAGGATAGAATGATTTGAGATTAGATTTTAGAATTCTCATATATTTTATAGGCCAGAACATTTTACTTTGGTCAGAAGATTTTTTCAAACCTACTTTCGCACAAGGTTTAACTCGCCCTTCTAGCTCAGAGACCTACATGAACATGTCTTATTTAGAACAACACCACAAAAGAAGCTCTATAACCTCACTTCATCATTCCTGTAGTTGTTTTACATCCAAGCCACAAGCTCTGCGTAGACATCTGTATATTAGGCCTTAGAGGCTCTGAGGTCCTATTCACTTGACTGATTAAGTCTCGGGTCACAAGAAAATGACCCAAAGAACACACAGGTCCCTGCTTAGCCCTTCTTGCTTTTGGCCACAGAAATGACAACCTTATTGAAATGATTATTTTTATATAAAACATTAATAGCATCCCTCATGAACACAAGAAAAAACATTTATTTTTTTGAGTGTTGTATCTGTTTTAGAATAGATGAGAGTAAAAAAGAAAAATCAATCTTCAGACTAATTTTTCTGAGCAACTTTTAGCAGTCTAAGAGAAACAGCCTGGAGGCTGATCTCTTCACGGGGCATGTGCAGAATCTCATGGCAAATTACTATGTCTGTGAATCAGAATCTGGTCGCTGAGGATGTTCTAGTCTGAGGGCCATGGAGCTCTAAAGAGATCAGCCACAAGGCACTGTCAGGAAGACATTCCTGGAGGACAGCTAAGTCTGTGCTATGTTGTTAATAAGCATTTCCACATGAAGTGACTGGAGAGCCTGCAGTGAGAGCAAGCCCCACTAAGTTGTCAAACAGTAAGCCCACGTGGGCGAATTCACCCTGTTTACCCTGCTTGATATGAAGCCAAAGGAGGGTCAGGCAATAGTCATAAATTCAAATAAGCCAAAGCCTCCTCAATTGAACACTATATAAAAATATGCAGAGCAATTGTATAATCATCTCACACACAGGAAACTAAATATTTTGCCCTTTCCAAATTCACTGATGTATAACACAGAGCTTTTTCTCCCCAGCTAATGGTTGAGAAAAGCTTTATACTGCTTTCTTACAAACTTAATACCCAGCAAATAAATGACAGTCCGAGAAGCAGCAACTTAGGTCAGACAGTAACATATAGATAGTGCAATCTGCTTGTGGCAAAATAACTATTATAATGAAGCAGAATTAAACCTTGGTTGCACTTCTGTCTTTTACATGTATGTTAAATTCTTCTGTGAAGGTAAAAAAAAAAAAAAACAACCAAAATTTTCTTCTAAATTGCTTGTCTGTTTATGTTGGATTAAAATATATAAACTTGATTCACATGTTTATAAATTGGGGCAGTGACACATGGAATATTTGTGGATTCTCAAAATATTAATTAACCTCTGGATATACATGCAAACTGCCACATTACAGGGCGGCAATGAGGAATAAAAATAACCACCCTGTCCACATGAGAAAGTCAGTGGATGATATCTTCCTACGCACCATTTGTGATAGCCTGGGCCACAATTTCAACTCTGGAGTTTACCCTTGGCTCCACAGACCATGAGCATAACTTCTAGAATCACACACACACAAAAAAAATACTATTACTCCTTTTTTCCCACTGAAGTAATTTAAAAGGAGAAACAGAAAGAGTCCCACCCCAATGACATTTGCAAACGCTTTCATTTACTGTCAACAGGGAGACAAGCATCCTTGGAAATATCATGAGCTGGTCCAGGTTTCTTTTGCTTCAGATTTTCAGTCTTCTCAGGGAGTGTGGGCTTCCTAACAGTTGCAATTCCATCGTGACTATTCGATTCATGTCTAATAGAATGCCAAGGCACAGAATTTTGGTCCCTCTAGCTTAGTGTATCTTAAATGATGAGCAATTTATTTGGTTTCTAAGATATATGGGCAGGTGCTAAAGAACTCTGGGTATATTTGCATAAAAGTCATAAAAGCTGTAACTTTTAATGATCTGATACTTCTGCCATAGACTAAGACTTCAAAGATTGTCCTTCTTCCCTTTGAAAGTCATGTAAGGTGAATCAGTTAGATTTTTATGGACAATTACATGTACGTTCTCTGGACTTTCCCACAAGCAGAAGCACAGTTCGCATATAGCCGATATGGCTGGAATGAGGGGCAAAGATGGGATTGCGGGGAGTGGGGTTCCAGAACCAATGGCATCATCAGCTCTTGGAAATGTGTTTTAATAGAAATACAGAATCTTGGGCTCTACTCTATACTCCTGAGTCAGAATCAGCAAGGTGGTTTGTCTGCCTAAGTTTTGAGAAACCCTGAGACAGAGTTGAAAAAGCCATTGCTGTGAACTCAGTTGCTCTGGCATACAGGAGAGAAGGGAGCTAAAAGTCAAGGGCTGGGAGACCAGCTGCAAAAACAAACCAAAGGCCAAGAGGCATGAGCAAGATCATCTATAGGAGCCTAAGGATATGGGTATGAAACTAGATGACTGAAGTGGAATTAGGTGTATGTTTCAGGTAGACAATCTGAATAATACCAGAAAGATTCCACAAGTACTGCTCAGGGAGATAATTCAACCTATTTCTTATATTTAAAAATCAGTAGAACTGACATAACAGTTGGTAACTGCAACTCATTGCTTTCTGTGTCTCCAAGACCATCATTCTTTTTCACTTTGGGATCCTTAAATAGATATAGGTTGGTTAGTTGGTTAGTTTGCTGGTTAGTTTTTCACTGAAACTTCCCAATTTTCTTCTGGTTAAACACAACATTATATTTCAAAATCTTTCATGCTCACAAAGTTATATTATGCAGGAGAGAATATTTTTAACCATGCACTTTTCTGCTGATGAAAAAGCTCCTGAATTTGCAAACTCATAGGTGATTTACTTTGGTAAGAAGCACAATGAATACCAAAAGGTCAGATCTGCAGAGGGCACTGGCAAATCTTCACAATCCAATGGGTTAAATCTTAGTATCCCCATTTTACCCATTTCCAGCTGAAGCACATAAGGCTAAATAATTTGTTTAAAGCCTGAAAGAACTAGGACAGTGTTTAAAACTTACGTTCTTAGCCACTATACTGAACCAAAAGAAGGAAACAAAAATTACCACAACACCCCCACTTATAGCATTAGGTGTCTCCTGTGTGTCACACATATAGGAAAATTAGTCATTTTTTGAGTGACCAGAATGTTTGTTACAGTGGACATCATGCCAGTAACATAATGAAGAACTTTAGCAAATTTCTAAACTTCAGCCTCAGAACTTTTTATCTCCTGAAGAGTAAGTGAGATGTTAAAAGCTTGTTGAAAGATAGAAATCTTCTGTGCAGGCACATGCATGTATAATGTGGTATCACTGTTAAAATGTAAACTCCTGAGATCCAGAGCCCTGTGTACTATATTCCACACTCTACTCATGGGCTGCTCATCGCACACAGCAAAACAGCAGGCTCTCAATAATTGCTTATTGGAAAATTATGATTACAACTATGATTGTTAACACTAAAAGCTGAACTCAGAGACCTCCAGCAAAGAGATTTGTTTTCATGTCCACTGTGAATTTTTCTTAACCTCAGATGTTAATTCATGGTTAAGAAAATATCAAAATATTTTGTTATTTCTCTACATCAAAAATAATTGGGATAAGCACATGAAAACTATAAGGTTACTGGAAATATGAACACCAAATTCATGAAAGAGTTGGCAGCCATATTTGTCCATAATTGGGAAATGCTAAATACTTGATATTCTCCCCCAAGGAGGAATTAGACACAGTTAGTAAACTATTACAGGAAATTTCTGCTATAGCTTCATCAATTACCTGTTAAGTATCAATCATCAAACAAGCCAAGAAAAATTAATACCAATATCCTATCAAATTATGTAAATTTTGTTTTAGATGTGTTTATATATGTTAACCTCATTATTTTATACTTATCAATAAAAGTGAATATTTTACCTTCCAAAATTAATATAAATAAATTCATTCCCAACACTTCAATACACTATCTCTAGTAACCATTATTTGCATGCTATTAACATTCTCTGGTTTACAAATCTAAGAGACAAAGTCAAATTGCAAGAAAACAAGTTGATACCACATAATCTGAGAAAGTCATTTCCACTAAGTTCAATTTCCTAAACAACACAGGAAATTCTGATGATCTGAATGACCACCATGAATCATTTATTGTTAATCAAAAAAAGAAACTCTATTATGTTCAGTATGTTTTACTAAGTCGGCCAAAGGTATGCAAATTTTTAATTTGGGTCAATATAAAAAGATTATAAGCTTGAGCACCAATTCATCAGAACATTCAATGAACCCTTTAGCCCCAATCTCCTAAAAATTTTAGTAAGCATTTATTTGAAAAATCAGAAATAACACCAATCAGCACATTGTACCCCATAAATGCATTAACGTATACATGATCTATGCATTTATGATTTAATAAAAAAATTAAAAATTCAATAAAAAAGAAAGAACACCAGAAAGAAGAAAATCAAATAAAATGACTCAATAATTTCGTAACAATTTAACTGTACTGTAATAGTGAAGATTTTTGTAACTATGCATTTTAAGAATTTAGCTCTTAGTGCTCAAGATCAGAATGTTTTCTGACCTTCTAAATATCAATCTGCATATACGAAAGGATATAGAATCTCTTCCTCATTATTTTGGTGCATTAAAGGGACCATACAGAGATGTTTGTAAGTTAATATGTAGATCATATTTACAACTAGGCTAACAGATTTGGCTTCTGAAGATGATTCATAATTGCATGGCTTCCTCATACAATTTTTAGTTCGCAGCACATTTCCTCAATCTGTTTTTGCTGCCCAATATTTCAACAGTTTTTCTGGAAAATCTGTGGCAAGATTTCAGACTTTAAGTAAGCAAATTAAAGTGAAATTTTAATTAAAGTGAAACCCACTAGACCCTTGACATTTAGATGAGTTTAGTTCCTGGAACTTTTAGCAATCCTCAAATTTTTCAATATCACATAAAGAAGCAGAAATTTACACCAAAGCTGTATGTCTGCATGAGAGATGAGTTCAGGAAAGCCAGCTGTGTTCAATCACTGGGTAATAGCTGACTTTCTCATACCACCACCAAGCTGCAAAAAGTTCATGAGTCAAGTTCGCACTTCAGCAAAACCACAAATTATTGTCTGTTATGTGTCTTCAGTTTAATTATGAAGAAATGACAATAAAATTTTAATGCATGGATGGTTAAGATTATAATGTACATAGGATTATCTCCAAAGCAAACAGAGCAGATGAAAATTCAGTGAACAACTACTGTCTACAAAGCCACTGGGGAGTCATTAAAAGGATGTCAACAATCTGCCCAGAGTTTTTAATCGAATACTCTAAAATAGGAAAGCAAAACTACAATTGTAGGAAGCTTACAAGTTTTATTTTAAAAAGCACAGCTTTTTTCAGTTTCGGGGAGAAAAAGCAATTATCACCTAAAGGAGAATATTTTTCTAGAGAAAAGCAATTCAAAAATTCTCACTTAAGAGGGAATTCATGTGATACTCAACTCAAAAGTATATATCAACATATATCCTGCCAGTCATATAAAGTTTTTGTCATGAACACTTATTTTCATAAAATATAAACACAGTAAACTAAAGGTTTTAAAAACATTGAATTCTGCTAATGGTAGATAATTGGGGCCAGCTGCCCATTTGTGACGATCTAAAAAAACTGGAAAAAATATTGTTTAATCTTCTTGGAATCATTAAAGATAATGAAAAATTTCTAAAATGCAAATTTGTGGAAGTGCCCAGGAAGGTGAGTCTACATTTTGGTGCTAAATTTCTCCCTAGGGCATTGACTGGTTGTGAACAGGGTTGCTGAAAAACCAAGAGATTAAGTAGAGCTTTGGATGGTCCGGAGAGATTAGGAAAGCAGTGATTATACTCCAGGATCCACGAAGTATTGGGCCTTAGGTGAACACATTTTAGTATGATTTGCAATTTTATTTTATTTAATTTTTTTTTAATAGATAACAAGTAATTTATTTCTATAGGCATTTCAAAGTTATAAGTTTTTTTTTTAATTTAATTTAATTTTTTTTTTTCTGTCGAAGCAGGAACTCAACTTTATTGCGTCAAGCAGCCACTTATATAGAGCGTGGGGAAGGGGCAGGGAAAGGAGGCGGGGGATGAGATGCGTGACAGGGTTGGGCCAATGGCATGGTACCACGTTGGCTGTATCTAGGTAGAGGCAGTTTTAGGCTGGGCCTTGCTGAGTCATTGCTATGCAGAAGTAGCTTGATGGATCTACTTCTAGTCAGGCTCAGGAAGTTGCACTAGGCCTCAGGCACATGGCAGGGCCCAAAAATTCCCTCTTTTGTTTTTTGTATGGCAGATAAACATAGCCCCTGTCTTAGGTTGCCTGCTCTTGCAATTTCAGTCTTACCCATCAT
>CAUYPK010151191.1:0-39493 GCA_963574355.1 Loris lydekkerianus | reverse complement strand
GGGAGGGTAATGGGTCGGGCCACATCTATGGTGCATATTTTTATCTATAATTAAAAAAATTAAAAAAAAAAAAAAAAGTTGATGGCCACCCCCCTCTGGCTTGAAAGTTTTAGCAGAGAGATCTGCAGTCATTCTAATATTCTTCCCTTGGTGGGTAATGGATTTCTTACATCTGCCTGCTTTCAGAATTTTCTCCTTCATGTTAACTTTAGTGAAGTTAATATGATATGCCTGGGGGATGTCTTTTTCGGATTGAGTTGTGCTGGGGTTCTGAAACTGTCTGCTCTCTGAATTTCAGAATCTCTTGGCATGTCTGGAAAATTGTCTTTCATAATTTCATGGAGAAGGGCCTCTATGCCTTGTGAGGCCACTTCATCACTTTCAGGGATTCCAGTGAGGTGGATATTAGCCTTCTTTGAATTATCCCAGAGCTCTCTGAGAGAATGATTTGTTTTTGCTCTCCATTTGTCTTCCTCTTTGAGAGTTTGGGAGCATTCAAAGGCTTTTTCTTCAATGTCAGAAATCCTTTCTGCTTGCTCCACTCTGTTACTGAGGGCTTCTACTGTATTTTTCAGATCTTTCAGGGCTGCAAAATCTTGCTTCAGTGCGTCAAAATCTTTGGTGGTATTGTCTTTAAATTCGTTAAATTCTTCAGACAACTTTTGAATTTCTCTTCGAATTTCTAATTTTGACTTTTGAATTGCTCCTCAAATTTCTAATTCCAAATTTTCCTCCATTCTATTAATCTTGTTTGCAATCCAAATTCTGAATTCGATTTCTGACATCTCGGCCAGCTGTTTATGAATGGGATCTTCAGTTACATCTGCCATATCTTTCCTTGGGCGGGGGGGTGGGGTGGGTTGGTTTGTCTGGTTATTCATGTTACCAGAATTTTTCCACTGATTCCGCTCCATGATTGTTTTACACCATTTGATTTTTCCCCTGGAGCTTTGTTGAGGACCTGAACAGTGCTATGGCCTGAGAAACTGGGGACCTCTTTGGTGTGATGGGGCTAAGTGTCTCTGTCTTGTTTTCAGGTGGTCTCTGTTCGACCCTAGTGAAACAGTTACTCTGGGTTGAAGTCTCAGCTGTGGAGAAATAACAGTAATTAAGTTACCTCACCCCTACCAGCAACAATTGGAAAAGGAAAATCAAGCCTTCCTACAACTACACACCCAGGGTACCACCTGAATATTCCTCGGCGATTGGTTCAAAAAGTCCAAATCAATTGTCTCAGTCAGCACCTGTCTCAGGTGGGAGAGTTTAAAAGGTCTCTGGCAACTGGATCGCAGGGGTCTGGTGACTACTCAGATATGGCTTGCTCCTGTGCTCCATGGAGTCAGGAGGACCCACCCAGGAAATAGATCAGTCTGGGAAGGTTGATGCGTCCTTCCCCACCTTGCACCTCTGTCACACCAGTCACTGATAGCCCCGCCAGGCTGTGACCCAGTTGCCTGTAGTGAAGAGATACTCCAGGGGTTTGCACCTGCCTGAATCACAAGGAAATATATTTCTGCTCAGCCAGGCCGCTGCACTCTGCCTCTATCTAGCAGGGGAAGGTGAGGCCTGACAACCTCGGGTGCTTGATGGAGGCTGGGGGGTGTTCACTCAGTTCCAGCCCTGCCCCTGATTGATGGTACTGACAAAACAAAACAGAACAACTTTGCGGGACTTTGTTTCTGTCCCTGCTAAATTCCCCTGCAGAAAAGAAGCTGTTTTGAGTTCCCAAGTTTGTATTCGGTTAGCTGTCAGTTCTAGCCACCTGTGTTCCTTTGTCTATAGGCTGACGATCCCCTGAGGGCCGGGGGCATCTTAGGCCCAGTACAGCGGTCCTCTGGGTCAGCCCTGCCCTGGGACTTCCTGGCTCTGCGCATGCGTTTCTAGTCCCCACGTCCCACCCAGGCCGGTACCACCTCAGGCAAACCCTTTACTCACGGGGCCTGCCTTTCCATCTCCGATCTGTTCTGTGGTGGTTGCCACCTGAGTAGATGCCCGGCCTCCTCTAGTTGCCCAGGGAGACAGGGGGTGTAGCTTCTAGGAGTGAGCCCTATTGTTGCCAAAAGATGGCTGCTGCTTTGCACTTCAGGGCACCTCTGCTCCAGCGTGGTTCCCTCTTAGCTGACTGTCCTCTCCTCACTCCCGTGCCGCAGAGTCAGCACTGACCAGCTTTAGTTTAGGCCCTTTCCACACCCCTCGAAAAATCACCCAAGAATCTGTACTCCTGGGGGACAGGCCTCCAGACCTCAGAGTGAGAGTGGAGGGGAGTGCAGGGAGCTCAGAGTTGCAGGTAGAGAATATATACAGTTTTATACAGTTTTATGCCTGGCAGGAGAATGCCGTGGCACCCTAGTAGGGGAGGTAGGTCCAGTTTTTAGAGGGTCTGTCCCATGGAGTGTAGTGGGAGGACCTTTGAACTCTGCTCCGCACTCTGGGCCGTTCTCATGGGGGAGGGGACTCCCGTCTGCTTGGTGATGGATTTCGTACCTTTTGTTTGTATCCTTGGGGTTGCTGCTCACCTCAGCGGAGTTGATGTGCATTCTTCAATCTTCTCTCTTGGTGCAGCTCTAATCCACCAGGTTACTTCTGTCCTTTAACTCTTCCGGACGGGAGCCTCTGTGGAAAGCTGGCTTCAGTCAGCCATGTTCTGTATGAGCTTTTTAATACAATTCTGTGCTATATGGAAAATTTTCACTCGTGCTTCTAAAACTCTTCCTTAGTTACAGCCAGAGACTTGCTCCTCTATGCTTTTATAATTCCCTGTGTAGAGCTCTCTTGCTGGGTTGCTGTTGTTTGTGGATTGCAGGTCTATGTTCCCTGTCCAGATTCCACACTTCTTACAGATAGGTGCTGTGTCTTAGTCATCGTTGGCTCCCTCCAGGTGCCTGGCACAGAGAAGGAAATCAGTACCAACTGGTGGAACTGCAATTACACAGCAAGGGAGTCTGGGAAATGTAGTTTTTCCATTTCAATACTCAGCTATTCATAAAGGCACAAAAGAGAGCTGGAAACTAGTCCCTCTCATGAAAGAGAAAAGGTCGGCAGGGGTGTTAAATACTCCATTTGAAATATTAAACAAATATTTAATTTTAACAATAAATTAATTGTTTATTCATTTATTCCAATTCTCTAGCTTCTGTGGAAAATATAGATATAAAGAAGACATTCTCAGATTAACTAGATTTGTTTTTTAACTTCCTATTATTGTGGTGGTTAGTGTGAGTGGGTTTATTTGTGCCTCTGTGGTAAGTTTGGATTGTGTCTGCTAAGCATTTTTATATTGGAAAGAAAGGGACAATGGAGTGGGTTTGTAATGACTAAGAAATTGGGGTTAATTATGGCAACTCAGAATAGACAGAGCCTCTATGGAGTTTATGAAGCCTATGAATAAGATGTTCCATTTTTCATCTTCAGGAGACCTACAAGTGAGACAGTTGGAGAGAATACAGAAAAGCACTGAGCACTAGAAATTCTGGAAAATAACTCCCTTCTCAACACTAAGTTTCAAGATTATTTGATCTAAGAAACCTAAACAGTTATTTATAATTGACTTCAGACATTTGAAGGATTTTCACAAAGAGGTTGTGAATGAGGAAGAGCAAAAATGGGTTAGACAAGAAAGAATTTGTTATTAATCAGTTTACTGGAAGCGATGATAAACTATGTTTAGCTATTTTAAAGATACTTTAGAAAAGTTACCTAAAACTCAGAGAAAAGCAAAAAGATTATTGTGTGCCCTTTCATTATCACTCAAGAGCATTTGTCTAGCAAGGGACAATGAAGGGACATAGGACATTCCTGGAGAAGCTAGGTATTCAACTTACTTTTGATTAAGGTCCTGGCTCTGTAAAGTTAGATGTTAACTTGTAAAACATTGATAAATGACAAATGATTTTTGGCTAATATCTAATTCTGTTTAAAAGAAAAGATAACCCTGTAGGTTATGGTTTTATTGTTCTGTAGGACATTAATCAAATTTGTATTTAACTTTGCAGCATTCTTTTTTTCCAGTGACTGTATGTTTGTTTCTTGTATTACCCTAGAACCAACTTTACCTTCTTGCTGATTCTTTCATTAATAAGTTACATCAATCTTTGCCATGTAAATACTTTATGTTTGTATTAGAGTTATGTTTTTAGCTTTTTGAAAATTAGACTTTGACAGAAATGAATACATATTGAGCATATGAGCATCTTAGATGGTTTGGACTTTTGCCCAGCAGTAGGGGTTTGACTAAATTGTCTTTGAGGTCCTCTCAACCCTATATTCCTATAGTTACAGGTATTTATCTAAATTCTCTTGGTTACTTAGATAGTAAGTTACATTTAAGGACCATCTAATTGTATGGTCTGCATGAAGACTTAAAATTCTTGCCTTACTAAGAGCTCAGATGTCACTAAGTGGAAAGGTATGATTTCTTTTGTTGTTAATAACAGGACTACTATTTATTGACTTGTATGGTACTTAATATTTACAAAGCACTGGCACACATACTGTATTTGATCCTCAGGGTATCTATGTGAGGGAGCAGGACAGCAATTATTATCCACGTTATTTAGATGAATAAAATGAGATGCTTACAGGTAAAGTGTCTTGTCAAAGGACACTCAGCTGATAAGGAATAGAGCTGGCCCATAGCCCAGCTATTTACACTCCAAATTCACTTAACAACTGTGTGATGGAGCCAGGGTTCAAGAGGGCCATTGATAAGATCAGTCACTTGCAGTGGGGGAAAAATAAACCTAACGTTAACAGACTAAATAGAAAATCCTATGCCACAGCTTCAGATATCTAGCATGTTGATTTACCATTGCTAACTGTCATTTCAGTTTTTTGAGTTTATGAAGACTATTTCTAATTATGGGAAAGGTCTGATGTGTGTCTAAATCTTCTTTAGCCTCCCTCTCCTGTCAGGGATAGAACAGTGCTAGACACATAGCAGGTGCCCAGTAAATATTTCTTAATTGAATATATATATTTGCCTTATGTGCATTTATCTTATTGATTTTTTCTCTATTTCTGAAAGACCTTGGGAAATTTTAGTACATCAGGGTGACACTGGAGTAGCTACACTTGTTCATTCAAAAGGATAATCTGCCCCATTATTTGATGTTTGCACTGGAAAGAAGACTGCTGACTTAATCTCATTTTATCTTTTTATGAAATGTAAGCCCACAAAACATGATTAATTAACTCAATAGATGAATAATTCTGTGTGCCAGGCCTGGGAATAGAATGGTAAGGCAAGGTCCTCTCCTGGGTGGAGCATATGTTTCCTTTAGCTTGTGGTTCTAGTGGTGTTCTTAGTTTTTCTTTTGAAATGTTTGTTGTTTTTTGGTTTTGTTTTTTTGCAATTAAAATGGCTTTATTCCACCTGGGTGAAGGTGGGGTGAGATTTCCTACCAAGAAGAAATCCACCTTTTGAAATGTTTTTAATGTCTACTTCATTAGTAATCTAGGAACCACATAAAACGATTGAGTTTGTGAGAAAGTCTCAAAGCCTTATCTAAAATCCATCCACTTCTCTCCTATCTGCTGCTACCAGCTGAGTCCAAACTCCATCATCTCTTACCTGGAATACAGCAATAGCGTCTAAGTGGTCTCCCTACTTGCATTTTTCTTTTAAAAATTAAAATCAGGTCACAGTGCTCCTCTGCTTAAACTCTCCAGTGTCTTCCCTGGTAAGTAAAACCTTATTTACTGTTGTGTCTTCATCTCCCTCTATTCTCTTCCTTACCTTCTCTCTTCCACCCACATCATATGACAGGGACAAATGCCATGCTTGTTTCCTCCTACCTCAGGCCTTTGTACAAGCCATTTCCTCTGGCTCAAATGATATTTGCACAACTGGACCCTTTGTGTCATTCATATCTCAACTTAAATGTCACTAACTTAGAGGAGCTTTTCCTATTACCTATTCTAAATTTACTAGCTCCCAATTACTGTCTGGCACATTGCACTGTTTTATAATCTTTTTCATTTATCATCTGACTTCCTTCATCAGAACATAACTGCTGTAAAACTGAGGGCTTTAGCTTATTCACTGCTCTCTCTGCAGCATACAGAATAGCATCTTACTTACATAGTCACCCTTCAAGTATGTACTGAGTGAATGAAAGAATAATTTCCATAAATCTGGTATAGATATTTAGAGAGTGCTTATTTGATGGAAAAGATTGATGTAGACTGCAGTGCAGAAATAATTACTAATAAACTACTTTTGAGTGGTGATAACTAAAATATACACTAATATTGTTTGTGTTATTGTAGAATGTTTCTTTTAGTAGCTTTATAATAGTTTAAATAGAATTCTCAAAATGGAGGTAAGAAATAGATATTTTAAACTTTTACTTTAAGCTTAAGCATTACTGTAGAAGTTTCAGTTGAATTATATAATTTGGGAGAAGAACTTAGCTCAGAATGTGGAATTCACACATTTCATATTAGTTCAAGAAGGTTTATCTGTTTTTTAAATGTTTGGAGAGATTGGCTTGGCGCCTGTGGCTCAAACAGCTAAGGCACCAGCCACATACACCTGAGCTGGCGGATTGGAATCCAGCCCGGGCCCGCCAAACAACAATGATGATGGTTGTAACCAAAAAACAGCCAGGCATTGTGGCAAATGCCTGTAGTCCCAGCTACTTGGGAGGCGGAGGCAGGAGAATTGCTTAAGACCAGGAGTTGGAGGTTGCTGTGAGCTGTAATGCTATGGCACTCTACCCAGGATGACAGCTTGAGGCTCTGCCTAAAAAAAAAAAATAATAATAAAATAAAATAAAATAAAATAAATAGTTTGGAGAGATTAACTTAGCTGGAATTAGGGGGCATTCAATTAATTCAAAAAAAGTTTAAGCAAAAACCTACTATATGTACCTAGCAATTGCATGTGCCTTGTGAAATCATAGAAAGTACTAAAAACAGAGTCTATGCTAGTGGACTTCCCACATTCAAAATAAGTCAAATTTGAGGATGTTGTTCCAAAATTGTGATGGATTTCTCTTAAGGCGATGTGTGCATAGTGAACATGCTACTGTTACTTAAATTATGTGAAGGCTGTAGAGAGCTGAACCCCTTGGGCTTACCCTTCCAGTCACTCTAGCCCTTTCCCCAGTGACTCCCATCTAGTTAGGTGCCTAACACATGCAGTTGACTGAGTTACTCAGCACAAGACAATATGTAAGATTTATTCTAAATGGCTATTGATTATCATGGGAATTCCGGAGTTTTCTGGATCAGTATGGTTATGATCAGGAATGGAGCTCAATAGAGTTTTGAAGCATTTGTGATAATAGTAGCTAGCCTGATTATGGTTAATGTGTACCAGGCATTCCAGCTCCGTAGCTTCCTCATAAAATACAATCTGTTTTCCCTATTTTAGGAAGAGGAGACCTGAGGCTTAGACTGGTCAGAATTTGCCCAGGCTTCTCAGGTAGTAGACCTGGGTTCAGAACCAGATTTTTCCAAAACTACTTGTGGAGAGAAGGCAGGAGAGCACTCTGGACTCTGGCCAGGGAGACCCAGAGGCAAAGGTGGTGTGAGTTAGGGTGTAGGGTCAGTAAAGGGACCACCATGGCCACCTGAGAGAATACAGGTTGACAAGCATGAGAGGTGGACAAAAACATAGGATAGTCAGATTGTGGAGGAGCTGAAAGCCAAGCAGGGAGCCTGCGACTTTTTTCTGCAGGTAGTGAAAAAGAATTATAGGTTTTTAAGCTGCAGACTGTTTGGATTGGTAACTGAGTGCTGGAGGAGAGTAAGACAGGCAGGCAGATCATAGGTAGACGTGAGAATGGTCTTAGAGTGGTAGAAGTGAGATCTGGAAGAAGTAGGCTTCTGAGGACACAATCAAGTTCCTCTTGTTACCACTCAGCGCCCTGCTCATTAGAAAAATCCTTGGTTGGATTTTTAGTCATGATCGTAACTGATTTGCATTTGTGTCTCCTTCTATTTCATCTCCACACTGTGTAATAGGGAATGTGCATATTCATAAATGTCAGAATACTTGTTTTACGTGATTGGCACATTAGATGTGTTCATATGCTCAGTCCTTATTTTGCTGCGTGTACATCATGTCTCTGTGCCTACAACCTAAACAAGTGAGAGAAGAAATGTTGGTTGCAATGTCTCAAATCCATAGGGTGTCAGAGCCTTAAACTCCTTACTTAAATATTTTCACTTAGCTTTGCCAAATTGTCAGGGACCTGGGAACATTTCTTATTAATGCTTAGGTTTGTATTCAGTGTCTCCAAGGACAGTTTGCATGTCCAGTTAACTGCAGTTGAGGGTTCTCCCATGAAAACAGATACCAGCCAGGGGGCTTTTATTCTTCGAATGAAATTAACAAGAGGAAATGAATCCAGATTAACCAGGGTAAGGGTAATGATTTGTAGCTGGTAGAGCCCCACAGCACATTTGTAGTTGGGGAGTGCTGACAGACTGTTGAGTCATTTAGGCCAGATGTTTTTGGCTGAGTCTGGGCCTATCCCGAGTAGAGAGAGGGAAAAGCTTGCAGCAGAGACTCAAGGGCCTTCCACCATTTCTTTAGCTAAAACCATTCTACTTGTGTTAGTTTTATATATTATGGTTCCATGGAAGTATTATTAAAAAAAAAAAAAAAAAAGGGCTAAAAATTAATATCTGGCTATTCCTTCATGATTCAAAGGAAAATTAAATTCCAGTGTAGGAACATGTTTCATCTGTTTCATCTGAGCTTTGAGTCATTGGTAGATAACCTGGAATGCTTTTGTTTGTTTTTAAACATGGTCTGATTATAGAAGTGCCTTTTTAGGAGTGGAGCTGTCAGGAGTTGTGGACCCTCACTTATGTTCCTGTTCCTCACACTTTGTTGTTATCAGTAATCGAGTGGCCAAGGATCTGTCTAGCCTGTGAACCAGACCCCTGTTCCCATGGTGCCCCCAAGGCCATTGCAACTCTGGTTGCCACCCCTTGCTTCTTGGGACAGTTGAGGCACTTTTTCCGTCCTTATAGGTATCTTGCCTGTAAGAAATTTGAGGATTAGCATAGCCATGTGGTTAAAACAGTCCCAGTCACAGTATCCCAGCCCTGCCTTAGGGACACAAGTTATCTGACAGGCTATCAAATAAGTCCTCTGCTAAAGGCAGCCTGAGCTAGTAAAATCATTGATATTAGGGTACCAGTAGGGCATGTCAGAGTTAGATGAATGAGGGCTCAAGTTATTGCTCTGCCATTTATAGCTCTATGACCATGGACAAGGTACTTAACCACTTTGGCTTCTGTTTCTTTATTAGTAAATTAAGGAATCTCAAAATTATGTCTAAAGTAAATTTGATATTGGGATTCGATTTTTCACTATTTCTATCAACTTTACTGTCTACTACAACCTTATGAATTGTCCTGAAAGTTTTCCTTTTTTTTTTTTAATCTTTCTGTCTCCCTGGGTAGAGTGCCATGGTGTCATAGCGCACCGCAACCTCAAACTTTTGGGCTCAAGAGATCCTCTTGCCTCAGTCTTCCACATAGTTGGGAATACAGCACCTGCCACAATGCTCTTACTCAGACTTGTCTCAAACTCCTGAGCTTAAACAGTCCACCTGCCTCAGCCTTCCAAAGTGCTAGATTTACAGCCATCATGCCCAGGTTGCCTTGAAAGTTATAACCAGCCCTCCAAGAGGAGAGTCTTTTTTTTTTTTTTTTTTTTGAGACAGAGTCTCACTATGTCATCCTTGGTAGAGTGTTGTGGCGTCACAGCTCACAGCAACCTCAAGCTCTTGGGCTTAAGTGATTCTCTTGCCTCAGCCTCTCAAGTAGCTGGGACTACAGTCTCCTGCCACAATGCTTGGCTGTTTTTTGTTGCAGTTGCCATTGTTGTTTAGCTGGCTTGGGCTGGGCTCGAACCCGCCACCCTCGGAGTATGTGGCTGACGCCGTAACTACTGTGCAATAGGCGCTGAGCTAGGAGAGTCTTGAGTTACTGGTAGAATGTAGGCACAGGGACACGAAGTCCTTCAACTCACTGGGCCTTTGCCACACTGGACCTGGACCTGCTTTATGGACTTGGCCAAGCTAAAGCAGATCAGACCAGTTCTCATTAAGACAGATGTCAAGGAGTTAAGACTCTTTTTCCTGCTTTTGTACCTTGCAGAGTGCCAAGACATACGTTTGACCTTTAGACCAATCAGCAGATCCATCAGTCACAATTAATTATGGATTGTCCGCTGTTGGTAGCCTTGTCATTGAGGTTGTGAAGGACTGAGAAACGGATGCACTGGTATCTCCTTTTCCTCAAGAAGCTTGTGTGTGGTTGATCACTAACTGCCCCTCTCCCCATACCATCTATGACCATATCTAAGAAGTTTAATAAAGGAAATAGCATACAATTTTATTTGGTCTGAGAGAATTGGTTTTCCTTAGATTTGGGTGATTTCTGCTGTTTTTGTTTTTTTGTTTTTTTAACTTAGGGCAGTGATTTTTATACATACATATAGATTTGAGAATTATAGGATAGAAATACTTTGCTTCCTCCCACCCCCCAGACCAAATGAGTAACCAGTGAACAGACAGGACACTTCTGAGGAAGGGTGGTCTCACCATGAAAAAGAACCATCTAATAATCAGAGCCGTCCAATTAGAGACCATCTTATGAGATAATCAAGATGTTGAATATTTACATAATATGCTTGATAAAAACTTTTAACAACTACCACCATATGGTTTCGTACAACAATCTTATCAGAGATCTGTGGGCAATATCAATATTATTTAAGCTTTACATATGAGAAATCCAAGGATCAGAGAGGATTTAAGTAGGTTGTCAGTGATCATAGAGTTAGTAAGTGGCGGATCTGGGACTTGAAATCAAGTTATTTAATGACTCTGAGTATTCTGTGTTCTCTATTATATCACACTTCTGCTGAGTGGCTGCCATCATCAGATGGTCTCAGGCAGAGCCTTCTCAGGAATATTGTGGATGACATCCTAGATTAACTTAGTTGATTGCTGTGTGGTTTGAGGGACCATAGGACTCCCCCCAAATGAGTTGGCCTCGTTTGGCCTTTATTACTGCATTGTGAGTCTAACCCTGGACTGTCTCACTTCTCTTCCAGACAGAGATAACCATATCCGCAACACATTCATCCTAGAGCACCTTGGTGCTGGTACATGTACCAGATTACTTTTCTCTCTGATAGAAACCTGAGGCAAAAGGAGGCTCATTTAGCAAACCTTTTAAAAATAATTCCTTTGTGTCAAGTCCTGTAGCAGGCATCAGGAATGTAGAAATTAATCTTACACATCCCTGTCATGAAGGAGCTCCTGGGGAGGCAGACAGAATGCTACATTTCAGTGCAGTTGGCAGTGGAGGCAAAGGAGTAACTGTCCTGGGGTAGTTCTGACCCTGGACAGGGAACAGCTGAAGGAACAGCTTAGGCAGCAAGCAGGTCATGGTTAGGGTTAATCTATCCAGCAGGCCCACGGGCCCAAGAAAGGAAGACTGACATATTTTGGGAACTATGAATGGCTAAATTTTGGGGTTTATGAAGGGTTTTAATGGAAGAAAGAATTGGAGAAATAAGACTTTGCCATTCTGAGGCATTTTTACTTAATCTTGTAGGCACTGAGGAACTAGTGCAGAATAGGGATGCAGCAAAATTAGATTTAGAAGGATTGTTCTAGCAGATTTTTAGAGGAGTGGAAGAAGGAAGACCTGTTATTAATACAAGAAACTAAGGAATGCTGAAGGCATTGGTGTAGGCAAGGGGGAAAGGACAGCTTAGGCAACCTTTCTGAGGCAGAATCACTGTCAGTGACTTTACAGTGAGAGAGAAAAAAGTCAAGAGTGACTCACACGTTTTTAATTGAGATCTGTTTCTCTTATCTTACAAATATTTGTAATCTAAATGCTGGAGATGCTCCTTCATGGCAAGTTTCAGAATACAACCTCAGCTCATTTGCCAAATTTTGACAGCCTAGGCTTTACAAACTGGTAAACATTTCTCTTTGGGGGCTGACATCTTGTTTCCTTTTTAAAAACTCTGTTCTGAAATATTACAGCAATTTTTGTACTTCAAGGAATTGATGAGAGCCTGGTACATATTATATACTCAATAAAGGAATAACCAAGTAAATGAGATTGCGAGTCATGGTTGGCATACGAGATCGTATTAGTTATGGTAAAGTGGTAGGCATAAAATGTGACTTTGGTGATTCTGAGGCAGCATAGGCATTTGTGCTAAAATTATGTTTGGTAGTAGAATGGTAAAATACATAATTCTGAAGAATTTTTCAGTACTTCAGCTTCTTGTGAAATGCAGCCCAAGCGTTACTTGGCCATGCCTGATCATTTACAGCAGCAACCACAGGGAGATGAGGTAATTATAATTAGAGAGATCACAATGAAAACAGGTTGAATTCTTACTCCTTTAAACCTTCCACCTCCCTGACGAACATGCATAATTCTTGTGGGGGTTGGGGTGTGATTTGCCCAGGATCTCAGGAGTGCCCTGGGTTCGACTTATTTCTCTAGACTAATCCAGCTCCCAGCCTGGACCCTAAGCATACACTGCATTAATCAGACTTGCTGGAATGATCACATGGTTTTCTAGCTGCCTCCCCTGTTAGCTGCCGCTTGTCAGCAGCTGGCGGAGCTGGAGGCTGCAGGCCCCTGTCTGCAGAAAGCCTTTTACTTCAGAATATTGGGGTGTGTGGAAACCCCGCCTCTTTTTCTGCACTTCGCACCATCTGACTGACTAAATGGTTGTCCTCGATGCCAAAAAGGCTACCCCACAATCTAAGGAGATTGTCTCTCACTAGGTCATGTTTGCATTTGAAGAATTCAGGTATGTTCTGGGTTTTCTACATCAGTCTGCTGCTGGGTTTTTGTTCTCGCTGGTTTTTGCTGTGTAATTACAGCTTAGGTTCTGGCTGGTTCTCACAAAAAGCAGGGTTCTTTTCAGCATTTTGCAGGTTTATGGGTTTATCCAGGTTGTGAGTGGGGAAGGTGCAGAGGTAGTGCAGGTCAGGGGTGTTCACTCCATACAAAAGTCCAGCATGGATAATTGGTTCGATCATGTGTAAATTTGTTGAGGACCCCACCTTGTGCCTCATTTGAACTGTTGTTGCTGGTGTAGAGTTGTGAATGCAGAATAGCAACTATTTGTCCAGAATGGGTCTCTTGCTATCTTTTGTTTTTTCTTCCTTTGTCAAACTCATGCAGTCTGCTGCTCTTTTTTAAAAATGCTAATTGTAGCAGTAAAGGTGAAAAATTCTGCAGGTCTGTCTTGTATAGTTGATGTTTGATTTTTGCCTCTGATTTTCCTCATTATTTTTAACAGGAATCTCATGGCCAGGCTGTTTTTTGGGAAGTGCTCTGATAATGTTTTGTTAAGAGGATCCTTTGCTTTTGTAAGCTTTTCAGCTGCTGTAATTATTAATGCTTCAAATTAGATCTTTTGTGACTCTTATTTCTCTTTCCTCCATCTCTTCTCCAGGAATCTGTCCATGGGTATAAATATGGGAAAGGATGTTCCAACAGGGACAGTTTCTAAGAAATGGAAATGAAGGAGGCAGAATGGGGAGGGTAATCAAATTCTTACACCCCTTTGGAACATACAAAAGAGAATATATGTGTATGGCTGTTTCTGACCTCTGACAGCTTCTCATTTTTCAAGTGGTATTTCTGTGTATTTTAGAACTGAGAGTAAGTATTGTGTTGATGGGCATAGAAAGTGATTGTGTGGGAACCTCAGTGCTACTTCTACATGCCTTTTTTGTTCCCTCCAAATTTTGCTGCAAGACAATAAGAGAATAACCACTTTTCATTTTTGTATCAGAAAACTAGATACCTTTTAACCAATCAAGAGAATAGATAAGAAGATCATTACATTTCTGCAAAGAATGGTCGAGCTATAAATATTGTCCCCTACCCTTTTCTGTAAACTTGATGCTTTGGACCCAGGAAGGTATCCTTTGTGTAAGAGTGTGTCTCTGCATTATTTCTAATGGACCAGGCTTGTATTAAAGGAGTTCTTTCTATGTGGCAACATGCTTTGGTGACATGGTGCCCATCACCCTCACAGAATGACCAGAGTTTTTTTGTAACGCTCAATTAGATAACTAACAAGAATTTATTTAATGTCTCATGTTGCAGTAGATTTAATTGAGAGTCCTGGGTTCTAGTTTCACTTTCAAAATTAGCTTTTGTGATCCTTAGGAGAATTATGGAAGAATTCTATAATTTGTAGAAAGTAGTACAATTGTGAAGTTCATATTTTATTGTTAGCATCTACTTGAGAGGAAGTGAAGCTTAGCTACCCTCTTGGCTAGAGCTTGGAGCCTTTCATTATATTTCATAGAGAGGAGGGATACTCATCACAGTCTTAAGCTTCTAGCCCAAGAGCCAGGAGCTGGGTCTGATGAGGTGAAAGAGGGTGAGGAAGGCTGTTACGCTGATTAACTGACAAAAGGGGGCCATCATTGTGGAAAGTAGACCAGAAAGGAAAGATCTGTTATCCCCTGCTTCAACCTTCTGCCTCAGTTGGCCCTGAGCAATTTTGTTATACCTAATTACATTTCGTGACTACTGCATGGTACCAGGGCAAATGGGATTTGTGTATGTGGGGGTCAGGGGCAACATAGGGATCTTGGTGGTGCTTAGCTTTTTAGCTTAGTTCAGGGAGCTTCTCAAGCTTTAGCATGCAACAAAATCTCTGGAGAGCTCATTAAAACTCAGGAGAACTCTGACCCTTCTCCTCAGAATTTCTGATTCAGTAGATCTAGGAGCAGGTAAGAATCTGCTTTTCTAACAAGTTCCCAAGTGATTCTGATGCTGCAGGTCTATGGCTTAAGAGACAGAAATGGGAAGTTTGAGGCAAAGGCAGGGTAGAGGCACAGGTAGGAAAGAAGTCAAGAGCAGGAAGAAGCAGTTCAAGAATAGGTTGACCCGAGCCAGGTTAAATTATGGCCAGGTCAGTGGAACACAGCTGCCCCTCCTTTTCCTTTTTCAGCAGTAGAAAGAAATATTGGGGTGATAATCAGAGAACTTGGTTTTTAATTCTGGTGCTGCTGTGTACTACCTTTGTGGGCTTGGCAAGTCTCTTGATCTTTCTTAGTGTCAGTTTTCTCAGCTGAAAATAGATTTTCTTGAAAATCTATAATGCTGTTAGAATTAAATGGTATAACAGAAACTTTATAAATGATAGCAGTCCTTTGTACATGAATTATAAAGGAAGAAGCTGACCTTGAGAGCAACTCTATCAGGTAATCCACATGTTGTGTATTGGCTTCATATATGGACAAGCCCCTTCATACATACCCTAGCCTGAAAGCACAAGGTTGGCATAGACCTATTTATATGCCATTACTCCTTAGTGGAGTATGAAATCCTTGGGAGCTTTGGTGAATCTTTTTTTTTTTTTTTTTGCAGTTTTTGGCTGGGTCTGGGTTTGAACCCACTACCTCCGGCATATGGGGCCGGCGCCCTACTCCTTTGACCAACAGGGGCCGCCCAAGAATCCTGTTTTTAACTTTGTTTCTTTGATGCCTAAGACTACTCAACACATGGTAAGGTGAAAACGTGTGGAAAATCTGACCACTAACCTGAGAAAAATGTAGTGTCCTCAGCACAACATCATTGCTACTGGAGTGCCAGAGAACTTCGTCATATTTCATAAAGGAATCTCTGCAGATGGTCTCACTCTAGAAAGTACTGATGGTTATTACAATTTGCTGCTGCTTAGCTTGGTCCTAAACCTGGAGAGTTACAGGATCCTGAGACCTTGAGAAGTTGGGCTAGTATTTTACAGCTCGTTAGGGGATTTTTTTTTTTTACTGATAGTGACTATAAGACTATATTGTTCTAGCACCAGACAACTGTTCTAACTAGCTGTTGAGGTAGACGCATGTCACTTGTGTTTTTGCCTTTTTAAAAAACTTTCTTGGACAAGATGTTTAGTGAACTAGTAGTTTTAAGTAAACATTTACCTCCTACTACATGCTACAGAGACTGTCCTTTGAGTATTTTGTGAAAGTACCATTTAGTTTTCCTTTTATCTCTAGACTCAGTGTAGTGACTACATTCCCTTACTGCCCTGGAGTGAAGAGATTTTAATGCGATTTTTCCATAATCTCCCAATGAGAATGGAACCCAACTCAGAGACCCCTTTCTCAGAATTCCTGGTACTTGACTTATTCTGATTTATTTCCAGAAGGAATGTGGTATGCTAACTCCAAGATCTAAAAATCCCCACTTAGAATGTGTCAGTCACATGAAAAATGAGAAGTTGCTATTTTGAGCCTGTTTTATTTTCAATGAAACATTGTTATGGAAGAGTTAAGGTTCAAACTCTATAACCAGTTCTCTAGGCATAAATTCAAATTTATACCAGTTTTAGGAAATGCATTGATCCATTTTGCTTTGCTGTAAAGGAATACCTGAGACTGGGTATAAGGAAAAGTGGTTTATTTGCCTTACAGCTCTGCAGACTGTACATGAAGGTGTGGCGCCAACACCTGCTTCTGGTGAGGGCTTCAGAAAGCTTCCACTGAAGGCAGAAGGCAGAAAGGGAGCAGGTATGTCACATGGCGAGAGAAGGAGGAGGTGGTGTCAGTGTTAAGATTAAATTGTGCCTCTGAAAGATCACCAGACACACATGCAAAAAAAACAAAGGAGTGACTTTATTCAAGCATGTTTGGGCCGTACCTCCGGCAGGACTCTGCTCAGAGGGGAGGACCCAGAGGTAGAGATGATGTCAGGTTTTATACTCTTTGACGTGATGCATTTTGGGTTGCAATAAAACGCGAGGGAAACTGGGACTAAGTTGGGGGGTTGGTTGGCACAGGGATTGAGGTAATTTAGGAGGTTTAGGATTGGCTAATTCTATTCGGGACTGGCTTTACCTGGAGGCTGTGAGAACAAAGGAGTGCATATTGGATTGGCTGACTCTTTCTGGAGCTGACCCCGCCTGGAGGCTATGAGACCCGGGAGGGCGGGCCCTTCCTGGTTGTGGTTAGGGTACAAGGGCCAACTTTTACCTGGGGAAACAGCAACTGTGACTCTCTGCTCCCTTTGCTTCACTCTGCCAAGCAGCTTTTCTCCTGCTCTCTCTCCCCTTCCTCTATATCCCCTATGTCTCCCATTGCCCTCAATATCTCTGGGTGGGAGTTAGTTAACATTGTAGAGTAAATAACCCACTTGTAGTCAAAATCCTCTTTTTCCAGCAATTAAAGAGTTACTACAAAGTTTGTTAAAAACTGTTCCTCTTGCTGCAAAAAAACTGTGGTTGCTATGTTACAAACTATCTTGAGATAAGGTACTGGGATTTGGCAGAAGCCCCAAGGTCAATTACTTATTTAGAACTAGAGGGGGAAAAATGGTCTTCTTAAACTGTAGCCGTTGCCCCCCCCCCTTCTCCGCCCCACCGCAGGGTTAGGATTTGCCGCCGGGCCCTCCTTGAGTTTGTGAGTGGACCCAATTATGGGTCCAGCAGTATTATCTTTTTCTGAGTGAGGGTCCGCAGGTCGAACATGGGTGTGGTGGATCCACGCAGTGATCCTGTCTACTTTGATGGCAGTGGGGGTAACCAGGATGATGATGTATGGCTCTTTTTACTTTGGTTTGAGAGTTTCTCTGCAGTGGTGCTTGACATACACCCCGTCTCCTGGTCGGTATCTGTGCGGCTCAGGCGGAGGATTTTTTTCATACACAGCCCGTAACTGAGGCCACACCTGTTGCTGAACAATATACAGTAAGTCTAGAGAAGAACAGAAGTCTGGGTAATTAAAATCTGTTAGCAGTTTTGGTTTTATGTTAGGTAAGATTGGAGGTGGCCTTCCAAATAATATTTCAAAAGGAGTTAAACCAAGGGTATAGGGGAATTCCTTATTCTATAAAGGGCGAAGGGGAGGAGAGTTACCCAGTTACTGCCAGTTTTTAAGATTAGTTTCATTAATGTCTCTTTAAAAGTTCTATTTATTCTTTCTACCTGTCCTGAACTCTGGGGTCTATATGCACAATGCAGTTTCCACTTAATATTTAAAAGGGAAGCCAAATTTTGTTGTATCTGGGAAATAAATGCTGGGCCATTGTCTGACCCTACCTGAGTGGGAAGTCCATACCTGGGGATGATGTCTTCCAGTAATTTTTTTGCTTACCACGGGGGCAGTTTCAGTCTTCGTGGGGTAGGCTTCCACCCATCCTCAGAAAGTATCTCTGAAAACTAAAAGGTATTTATATCTATACTTTCAAGGTTTTATTTCAGTAAAATCCATCTCCCAATAAGTCCCAGGCCTAGTCCCTCGTTCTTTTGTGCCAGGTGGTCCTGTGCTGCTGGCCCTAGCGTTTACCAGTTTGCATGTGTTGCATTTGGAAGTGACAGACTGTGTTTTGGCCTGGAGATTAAATATTTTGAGGGGGCCTCTGCCCAACAAATCCTAAACCTTCTGCGGCCCCATGTGAGTGCTGCTGTGGATCTGGTGAATCAGGTTTGGGCCAAGTTTGTCAGGGATAATCAGTCTTTTAGTTGGAGGGTAGTACCATCTGTTTTCCTGGTAGCACAATGGCACTTTGCTGTGTCTTTGGGTCAGGTTTTCTTTGGTATATTCGGGCTCAGGCAGAGTAGGTACGGGGGGGGCAGTTGGGTCATCAGGACTGGGGTGGCTAGGGTGTCGGGTGCCAAGGTTACTTCCTTACTTGTGGCATCTGCATAATAATTTTCTCTTGACCGGGGTTAGAGGTTTCTGGTGCCCTGAACAATATATGATAGCCAGTTCTTTTTGGAGACTAGAATGCCTGTATTAAGTTTAATACCTCTTACTGTTCTTGATGGTTTTTCCCTCTGCCGTTAACAGTCCTCTGTCTTTATAGATAGCACTGTGCACATGTGCTGTGGCAAAAGCGTAGTGGCTACTGTATGTACATTTAGCCGCTTATCCTTCCCTAGCCAGAGGGCTTGGGTGAGGGTTATAAGTTTTGCTTTTTGGGCCGAAGTGCCGGGGGCAAAGGCTCTGCCCAGACCACTTTGGTCTCTATTGTGACCGCTGCCCCTGCATACCTGTTGCCATTTTTGATTAAATTGCTGCTGTCCGTGTACCAAGTGGCGTCTGCATGAGATAGGGGGTGGTCCTAGAGATCATCTTGGATGCAATGGACCTGGCTCAGGATCTTGGTACAGTCATGGAGCAGCTGTGCCAGGTCCGGGTCGGGTAACAAAGTAGCCGGGTTGAGGGCAGCCCTGGAGGCAAACTGGATCTTTGGCGGGTTTAATAGCAAGGCCTGATAGTGGGTCAGCCTAGCATTGGTCAGCCACCGGTCTGGTGGCTGTTTGAGTACCCCCTCAATGGCATGGGGGGTGGTTATAGTCAAGTCCTGGCCCAATGTTAGTTTGTGCGCATGCATCTTTGACTAACAAGGCTGTGGCAGCTATGCTGCACAGGCAAGGCGGCCATCCTGCGGCTACAGGATCCAATTTTTTGATAAGTAAGCCATCAGTCGCTTCCAGGGCCCTAGGTCTTGGGTTAGGACTTCTTTTGCTACTCCCTTCCTCTTGTCCACATATAGATGAAAGGGTTTGGTGATGTCATGGAGGGCCAGAGCCAGGGCTTGCAGGAAGTCAGCTTTAATAGTCTTAAAAGCTTGAGTCATTGGCTCGGTCCAAACCAATGGCTCCTGTCCTCTGGTGTCCCCGTACAATGGCTTTGTCTTTTCAGCAAACCCTGGAATCCATAGCCGGCAAAACCCTGTTGACCCTAGGAATTCTCTGATTTCTCTCCGGTTTTCAGGTCTGGGAATTTTTAATATAGTTTTTTTTTTTTTTTTTTTTCCTAGAGTCTGATAGCCACCTCTGACCCTCCCTCCCCCCTTGAGTATGTAACTAAGATAGGTTACTTGGGTTTTGCAAATCTGAGCCTTTCTTGCTGAGGCTCATACCCCCGCTTCCCAAGGGTCTGAAGGAGGGGAGGTTTCGGGTGGCTTGACGGCACTCATCTTGGCTATCTGCTGCCACCAGGAGGTCATCTACATACTAAAGCAGGCTTATACTAGAGTTATTTTTCCAATACTCACTGAGGTCCTCATGCAAGGCTCATCGAAAATGGTGGGTGAGTTCTTGAAGCCCTGTGGTAACCGGTCCAAGTGAGTTGTCCATTAAACCCATCCGCAGAGTCACACCACTCAAATGCAAACATGGGCTGACTCACAGGTGCTAGTGGCAGGTAGAAAAAGGCATCTTTTAGGTCTAGGTGTACCATTTCCTAGTGGGGGTAGAGTGCTGAGCAGAGTATAAGGGTTAGGCACTGTTGGGTGTATGTCGGCCGCTCGCTTCTTGACCTCCCTGAGGTCCTGGACTGGCTGATAATCATTGGAGCTTGGTTTTTTGACAGGCAACAAGGGTGTATTCCAGGGCGACTGACAAGGAACCAGTATTTCCAACCGTTTTAGTCTCTTTATGTGGGGTGTAATATCTTCCCGGACCTCTCGGGGCATAGGATACTATTTCACTCATATTGGCAGGGCCCCTGCCTTGAGTTCTACCAGCACTGGAGGGTGGTGTGAAGCATAACCCATTCCTCCAGTCTCTGCCAAAGCATTTGGGAACTCGGTTAGCTAATTTTCCAAATCAGGGGACGAGCGGGGGGTGTTCTGCCTGACTTTCATGGAGCCGATGCTCATCTGATAATGAAACTGTTAGCACACAGACAGGCTTCCTGTTGGCCTGTGTGACCTCGACTCCCTGAGGTTGAAAGTGGATATAAGCTCCCATTTTGGTTAATAAGTCTCTTCCCAACAGTGGGTAGGAGCACTCAGAAATGACCATGAAGGTGTGTGTTACTTGGTTGTTCCCTAAATCCACTGTCCTTTGAGTAGTCCATGAATATTGACTAGTCCCTGTGGCCCTTTGGACCCATGACTTACAGTTAGACAGGCTTCCGAGAGGCCATTTGAGGATGGAATGCTGAGCACTGGTGTCCACCAGGAATTCCACAGGTTTCCCCTCCACTTGTAGAGTTGCCCTGGGTTCGGGGAGGGGCTCCGAACCCCGTCTCCCCTAGTTGCTCAGTTCTCCTAGTTCTAGGATTCTGGCCAGGCTCTGTCGTGGCCTTCTTGACCGTTAGGGGCACTCATTTTTCCAGTGCCCCTTCTTCTTGCAATAGGCACACTGGTCCCTCCCAAGGGGGCCTCTCCCTACCTCCCGGTCCTCCGGCTTACCTTCAGCTTGTTGAGCCTGCCTCTGTGTTTTATTATTTACTCTGGCCATGGTGGCTAGAAGAACTTTAGCCAGTTCCTGGGTGTGTCTCTTGTTAGCAGCAGTCAAAGTCCTGGTCTGAATGTCTTCTGGTACTTCCCTGTTGTTGTACACCTTTTCTACTACTGCCAGGAGTTCTGAGACAGTTTTATTCCCCAATTCCTACAATTCTAGTCATTGTAGCTTCAGACAAATGTCGAGTGCTGCTTGATTAACAAAGGCCATGATTACAGCAGAGCAGTTAGTGGGGTCATCTGGGTTTATGGGGGTGTAAGTCTGGTACGCCTCTAAGAGGCGTTCCAGGAATGCCCCAGGTGCCTCTTCCTTACCTTGCATAATCTGACTAATTTTAGCCAAATTTGTGGGTTTCCAGGCCACTGCCCGGAGCCCCTTCATGAGAACCTGGCGGTAAACTTTGGCACTCTCCTTACCTTCAGCAGTGTTATAATCCCAATTGGGACGTGATGAGGGGAATCCCTCAGCAACATGCACAGGGTCCAAGGTAGGGGTCCCATCCTCCCTGGGGACTAGCTTCGAGCCTCTCCCTTTTTTCAGTGGTAAAGAGGATGTGGAGGAGTTGACTACAATTGTCCCAGGTGGGTTGATGTGTGAATAGGATGGAATCTAACAAATTGACTAAACCACTAGGCTTCTCTGAAAATGATGGTGTTTGCATTTTCCAATTATAAAGGTCGCTCGTTGAGAATGGCCAATAGATAACATTTTGGCGTCCTTGTGCATCAGGGGGCCCTATGGCTCTAAGAGGAAGGACTGTCGAGTCTGGCTCAGAGCCGGTCCATTGGGCCCTTTCTCTTTGAGTTTTTCCCCCTTGTGTTAGGGCCCTCTCCTCTCCCTTGGGCACCTACTGCCTGGCCTCTCCACCCCCCATGGTTTGGTATGGGGGAGGGTTTAACAGAAGCATTTCTTCCTGAGGCTCAGAGGTTTGTGGGAGAACTGGATAAAGTGGGGCTGAAGGCTTGGATGGGTGCTTTTCTGGTTTTTCCTTCAGAGTGAGGACTGCGGGGCTTGGAGGGAGGAAGGGCTTCATCCAAGGGGGGGCTGTTCCACCACAACCTGCCAGGTGGTGATATAAGCCACCTGGTCAGGGTAGCCTCGTTTCCCGGTAAACTATGTCTTTCACTTGGTACATAGTGGGGAGATAAAAAGTTCCCTCCTCTGGCGACCCGACACTGTAGGTGGGCCACTGATTGCGGCAGAAAATGGCAAGTTTGCCTCTTTTTATCACTAGGCTTAAATCACTGGCCTGGGCCTGGACATCTCGGAAATGGGCAAGAGAGGGTTAAAGGGGGTGGTCTGTGTTTGGCCCATGGCTAGTCAAGGAAACAGAGCAGAGAGGTATTAAAGGAGATTTTAAGGAAGAGCAGATGAATTAGACTTATCCATGAAAAATTCTTTAGACAGGGTTAAAAATGCAAACAAAATTGCCAAAAGGTAATACAAGCAGGCTAAGGCCACGTGTTTCCTGATTGACCAATCCGAAGGGGAGGTGCTACCAAGCCTAGCACCGATAACAAAGACAAAGAGCACAAAGATTGCCAGGCCAAAAATGCCCCACATGGGTGAGGGTCCAAGATACATAGTCGAAAGAAAGTTAATAACCCAGTTTCTTCAGGGGAGAAATCTCCCAAGGTCCCCTGAAGATAGAGGTCTGCCACCCACTCACACACATTGCCCGGGTCGAGTGCCAGGGGGTGCTAACAATCCTCCAACAAAGCACCAACAAAGAGCTGAAAATAGTCACTAAAGTAACACATGAACACTTAATTCCATCCAGGGCAAACACAAACACTAATTAGTCACACAGATACAAACACTCACTCAGGTGCCTTTAACCAAACAACCAGATGGAGCCGGCCTCTCCAACTCCGTGTAACCAGGCTCCGTGGGCATGAAATCCACCGGAGCAATCCTGAGACCAGGTGAACCAGAGACTTCTCTCCCAGCTCACAGTCAGAACCCTTCTGCAGTGTGTCCACCTGGGTCCCAGCAGGACAGTTACCAGAGACTAATCATTCATTCCATTCATCCAAGACTCACAGTTCACGGGCTGGAATGTGAAGCACTCCGTGTGCAGTGACATCTCAGGAATAGGATCCGGGTGCCCCTTCCAAATGTTAAGACTAAATTCCGCCACTGAGAGATCACCAGACACACATGCAAAAAAAAAACAAAGGAGTGACTTTATTCAAGCATGCTTGGGCCGTACCTCTGGCAAGACTCTGCTCAGAGGGGACGACCCAGAGATAGAGATGACGTCAGGTTTTATACTCTTTGGCGTGATGCATTTGGGTTGCAATAAAACACGGGGGAAACCGGGACTAAGTTGGGAGGTTGGTTGGCGCAGGGATTGAGGTAATTTAGGAGGTTTAGGATTGGCTAATTCTATTCAGGAATGGCTTTACCTGGTGGCTGTGAGAACAAAGGAGTGCATATTGGACTGGCTGACTCTATCTGGAACTGACCCAGCCCTGAGGTCAGTATGAGACCCGGAAGGGCGGGCCCTTCCTGGTTGTGGTTAGGGTATAAGGGCCAACTTTCACCTAGGGGGTACAGCAGCTGTGACTCTCTGCCCCCTTTGCTTCACTCTGCCAAGCAGCTTTTCTCCTGCTCTTTCTCCCCTTCCTCTATATCCCCTATGTCTCCCATTGCCCTCAGTATCTCTGGGTGGGAGTTAGTTAACATTGTAGTGTAAATAACCCACTTGTAGTCAAAATCCTCTTTTTCCAGCAATTAAAGAATTACTACAAAGTTTGTTAAAAACTATTCCTCTTGCTGCAAAAAAAACTGTGGTTGCTATGTTACAAACTATCTTGAGATAAGGTGCTGGGATTTGGCAAAAGCCCCAAGGTCAATTACTTATTTAGAACTAGAGGGAAAAAAAAAATGGTCTTCTTAAACTGGAGCCGTTTCTCCCCCTCCCCTCCCCCTCTTCTCCGCCCCACCGCAGGGTTAGGATTTGCCACCAGGCCCTTCACCAGGTCCCTTTACACAGCCAATTCTTCATGAACTAATTACCACGGGAATGGCACTAAACACCTCCCAGCAGGCTCCCCCTCCAACTCTGGGGATCACATTTCAACATGAGATTTGGAGGGGCCATTTTAAACCATGTTAGGAAATGTTACAATTTTTCTTGCCCTTTCACTGGGCAAGCCTCTCAAGCTCTTAGAAGCGAGTTTAAATGATTGCTATTGGGGAAGATCTGAACTTTGCAAACCTAGAGAAGCCCACCCAAGTGTCAAGAGCCCAAGAGCTTAATCCCTCTGTTTTTCAGTCTTGAAGAAACAGACGTTTGGGTACATTGACTTTCACACTGTACTGAAGAAGTAAGTCTCAGATCAATAGGAAGTGGAAGCTTGGCAGGGCAGGGAAGGGGAAAATAAAGAAACTTGATCATTAGATACTTACTATGTACCAGACACTGCTGGTTGCCTTGCCTGTGGTAACTTTAACCCCCATAAATGAGATGGATGTTCTCCCCCATACCACTGGCCACATGGTTTGTGCTGTTCCTTGAACATGCTAGACTCTTTCTTCCTTTGGGCCTTCCCACTTGCTGTCTCTCTGCCTAGATTACTCTGCCCCAGATGGCCACCTGGCTTAACGGAACATGAAACAGGGTCTAACCTAGACTTTGCCCCAAACTCTGGTTCCATATGTCCATCTGCTGGCTTGATGTTGCAACTGGAATCCTAATGGACATCCCAAACTTAACATGTCTGACACAGTTCTCCTGCTTTCCTAAACCTGTTCCATCTTCAGTCATAGCAATTCTTTCCTTCTAGTTGTTTAGTCATCCTTGATTCCTTTCTTTCTCTTACTCTGCATATCTCATCCATCAAGGGAAGTTCTTCCAGCTCTGTCTAAGAATATACCTAGAATCCAGCTACTTCCTTCCAGCTCTGGTGCCACCATCTGGTCATCCCAGTAGTCTTTTTTTTTTTTTTTTTTTGAGACAGAGCCTTAATCTGTCACCCAGGGTAGAGTGCTGTGGCATCACAGCTCACAGCAATCTCCAACTCCTGGGCTCAAGCGATTCTCCTGCCTCTGCCTCCCAAGTAGCTGGGACTACAGGCGCCTGCCACAATGCCTGGCTATTTTTTTGGTTACAGCTGTCATTGTTGTTTGGCCAGCTCAGGTGTATGTGTCTGGTGCCTTAGCTGCTTGAGCCACAGACACCGAGCCCATCCCAGTAGTCTTTTACTGGCCTCCAAGCTTCCTGCCTTGTTCCTCTATTCTGAAATCTTCACCGGTTTTCCTTTTTAAAATACAGAAGCAAGTCATGTCACTCCTTGCTCAGAACCCTATGGTGGCTTCCTGTCTCCCTGAGAGAGAGAGAGAGCTTCCTGAGAATGAGAGCCCAAATAGGCTTGTGAGGCCTACTCAGTCTAGCTCTGTTGCTACCCAGATTTCATCTCCAACAGCACCCTTTCACCCTACTCAATCTAGCCCTGTTGCTACCCATATTTCATCTCCACACCACTCTGGCCACATTGGCCTGTGCTGCCCCTTCAGCACACCAGACCCTCTCCTCCCTGGGCCTTTCTCCTGGCTCTCTCCAGGTTGTGCTGTCCCCAGGCTGCCTTGTGGCTTATTTCCTCATCTCCTTCAGGCCTTCACCATGTTGCTTTGACCTCTCTTTTTAATATACTCCTACCCATTATAGGCACCCTCTTTCTCCTTAGTTAGCTTTATTTTCTGCCAGATCACATATTACTATCTACATACTGTCCAGCCTTTTAGGTTGTTTCCTGTGGTCCCAGAACCTGTTGTAGGGCCTGGCACATGCTCCATGGTCATAGGAAAGTAAGGAACAGAAGAAGAGCAGACTATCCCCTAGGGCAGAACGCCTAATCCCTCTACCCTGTTCTTACAGCTGTAATTGTATTATGATTAGTTTCTTCCTACTCTACTAACGTATGAGCTCTTTGAGGCCAGAGACTATATCTTAGTCATCTTACATTACTACCAACTATTAGCTTATTGTCAGTTATAGGATTATTATTAAATGTCTGATAATTAAAATAATTTATATAAATGAGTCACGATCCCTGATTGAGGACCTTGGGATCCGTCTGTCTTTAATCCCTAGGGCCTGTTGGAATCTACTTAATGTGGGTCTTTCATAGGTGACAATGGGAGCATTGGTTGGAGGACATAGGCAGAGGGCTGAAAGATCAGGGAGAGAAAATAGAGCAGGAAGCAGAGGGACTGTTGGACCACACTGAATTGGCAGTTTCATCTGGTGTCTGTCTTATGGGCCACAGCAAGATGTTATTTTGGGAAACAGTTTAGCAATTGGGATGGCAAACCAGATATATATAAAAATATCAATCTGTCTCCATTATTTTAAATAAATGTTACAGGTTATTGTTGAGCTTTACTGAGAGAAAGGCAATGTTGTAGAACTGGAGTCCAAAAGGGCGTGGCTTCACTTTCTACAAGGGAAATGTAAAATCTGTGACTATTACTTTATTTCTTTAGGCCTTAGTTCTTTCACTTACAGGAAAAGGACTATTGGAAAAGGACTATTTTGAGAATAATGTATAGGAAGTAAGTGTGTAAATAATAAAACATTGGAATCCATGGAAGTTTAATTGTTAATGTTTAACTGGTTCAGATGCTACTTATTAAAAAGTTATTATTCCCCTTTGCTTAGTGTAATAGTAGCCTCTTACGTTAAAAACATAAAACTAAGAGGAAAAGAATCCAGGAACAGAATACCAACTTTGATCTCTATGGCTCTTGCTAGCTACTTAAGATACTTACAAAAATATCTCCCAACTGTATAGATTCTGAAAACTCAGGGTATATCTCTTTGGAGATAAGGATGGGGCAGGCGGGGGGGGGGGGTGTTTGCTGTTAGTATAACCATTCATTCAACCAACATTTCCTAAACATCTACTAAATATAAGCCGCAGGAGAAAATGCAAATATGTGTAATTCTTAGTCCTATCTTCGGGAATTTACTGTCCTCAAGAGGTGCTGAGCAAATAGACCAAAACCATGTGGTAGGGAGTAGCCAAAAATAAGGCTGACCCAGAGGAGAGTGGGATAAATTCTGTAGGGATACAAGTAAGGTGCTATGGGCCAGGAGTGGACGTGTTTTTGCCACATTGAGAGTTAAAGAAGACTTTCAGGAGGGAGCATCTCCTAGAGTGAGTGATTGGGGTAGATGAAAATAAAGAAGAGGGCTATTAGGCATTCAGGAGCTGGGAGACAGTGTGCTCTTAGCCATGCTTTAGCTGATAAAACCTGAGAAGAGATTTTTCTGATATACCTCAGTATAACCCACCCATCTGTTTTGGTCTTTCCCTGTGACTAAGGACTTCTCTCTGCTCTGAAGTTCACTACTTTGTAGGGGTAAGCATTTTTACTTTTAAGGACTAAGTGGTATTTATGGGACATCTTCCTAGATGTTTTGCAATACTAGCACCTTTACTTTTCTATTAGTCTTATTACCTTGAGCAAGTTACTTAAATTCTCTGTGCCTTGGTTTCCCTATCTGTAAAATGGGGGCCATAATGTACCTCCAAGAGTTATTGCACTAATAAAATGAGATTACTTATATAAAGCCTCTAGCAGGATGCCTGGCACTTGGTAGATACTCAATAAATTAATTCCTTTAATTTACTGTAAGCAGCAAAGCATTTCGTTAGACCCTTCTCTTGGATTAGAAATTATGTAGGAGCCAGGAAGAAGGCCAACAGTCTAAGGATTGAGCACTTCTAATCTCCCCATCTCCTTCAGTGTTCAGACTCCATGTCAGAAATGAGTTCTTAGAAGATAATCTTGTTTGCTACTGACATGTTTATGACACAGGGAGCCAAACATTATGTGACTAATTAGTTCAGAGTTTGGATCTTGGCTTGGTTGACATGCAGATTCACTGGTCTGAGCAATTAACTTCTTTGCAGTTGACAAACTAGGACTGTATTGCTTCTTTTTGGCTAATTATAATAATACAACCAGTGCCCACCACCAAGTTCCCCTCTGCCCGAAGGTTCTCTGAGTCCACAGTGCCTGCATCCTTAGTCCACAGAGTGGTGTTCATTGTTCTGCATTCCTCTGTATCATAGCTCATTATCCTCAGAGCCTGGCACAATCAGAAATGTCTTTTGGACTAACTTGGATTGCACCAGGCAGGTATGATGTGTGAGGTCTCTTCCATCCGGGGAAAGGTGAATTATAACTGAGAACTCAGTGAAGGATATCCTTCAAACAATTGCAGTTTTGATGGGATACATTCTGGTTCTCTTGGACAGGAGAAGAAGCTACTGAAGAGCTTTCAAGAGTGACTTTCAGGTTAGGAATCCTGTGTAATGCTTCCTAACTGGGAGAGCTCATTGCAATCTGAAGACAGATGCCCAGGCCACTCCTCAAATCTCCTGAGTCCAAATGCATGAAGATGAAACCCAAGCATATACATTTTTTTAAAGCTCCACTGATAATTCTGATGTACACCCTGAGTTAGGGTTTGTGGGAAGAACCTAAGCTCAGGAACTTGGAAACTTGAGATTCCAATGACACTTTCTTTCTATATATCATTTAACTTAACTGGGACTTAGTTTTTCCACCTGACAATAGGACTATTTTATTTGCAGAGATGTTCAGAGAGATAAGAATGGCCATGTATGTGCTTTGAGTAGTCAAGAGCACTGGAAACTGGAAAGTGCTATTTACCAGTGCTTTTGAATTCAGCTGGCACCGTCTAAGGCAGATTGAACCCAGGTATGTTAAATGTGTGTCTTGTAGAGATGACATTTAGTCTAGGATTCATACTGGTTCATGGTCTTTTTTTGAGTTTGGTACCTCCAGAGCTAGTTATTTGACACTCAGAAGTTCATTTTATACTAATTTTCAAGCAAGAGGAATTATTTTCCCTCTAGCCAACCTGTTCAAAGCCTACCAAAAGCCAGGGTTAGTACTCCCACACTGATCTTTATCAGAGCAAGTGTTGGAAGAGTGAAAAGACTGTCTGCCTTCAATTGTGTGGCTCTGGAGAAAACCTGAAAACTTGAAGCTCTTCCACCTTTGAAGATTACCCTCTAAGCCAGCATACACAGATTGACTGTACATCGCTGATAGCAGGAAAGAAAACCAGGAGCAAGGGACGTGGGTGCCCCCTCACAAGGCTTTCTGCCTCTTTTTTCAAAAGTTACTACTCTGCTTTCATCTTATACTCTATTTGCTATGTCAGAGAGCTATGTATTAAGTCAAAGAGACTTCTTGAGGAAGATGGGGAAATGGATAAAAGGGTGTGGTTGGATATATTTTTCTGACGAGGACAGTGAAACAAATTCTATGATTTTAAAAGTGTATTTAGTGATGAAACTCATTTTCCTGGAGAATGGATACACTCATAATCAAATGCACTTTGGACCACTTCCAAGCTATAGGGTGAAAATTATGTACTTTTATTGTTTTCCAACTTATTAAAGAGTGAAGGAATAGATTGGTGTTTTGTGACCATTTTTATCTAATGGCACACTTGAACCTATGGTTAAAATTCCACAGCATACTTAAATTATGTTGATTTAAAAAAAAAAAAGAATATACTTAACTGTGCTTTGAACTTCTTTTGAAAATAATTAATGATCTTTAAAATTTTTCTTGGCATACCAGTTGAAAAATCATTGGAATACCTGAGTAAGAGTGAGACCCCTGTCTCCACTAAAAATAGAAAAACTTCGCTGGACATTGGGTAGGCGCCTGTTGTCCCAGATACTGGGGAGACTGAGGCTTAACCCCAGTTGAGGTTGCTATGAGCTACGATGATGCCATGGCACTCTACCCAGGGCGACAGAGTGAGACTTGGTCTCAAAAAAAAAAAAAAAAAAAGGAAAGAAGGAAAAAGGAAATGAAACTTGTTGGAATAAAGATTCCTGAGCAAAAGGAAGGTTGATACATTTTGCTACAGTTGATAAAATTCTTGTCTGTTATCCTGGTCTTCTTGATTGGGGCATTTATGATTATTGGAGTCCTAGTATGAAAAAAGTGTGAATAAGCTCATCCCTGCCCATGATTGAAAACTCAAATGCAGCTTGCTTCAAAGAAAGGTAGGGAAAAGATGAAAGGATCGTAGTAGTCTGGAGACTGTCCTTTACCAGGTTGTAATATAGAACTCTTTTTATTATCATTATTATTGTTGTTGTTGTTAAATCATAGCTGTGTACACTAATGCAGTCAGGGTACAATGTGCTGGTTTTATATACAATTTGAAATATTTTCATCAAACTGGTTAACATAGCCTTCACTGCATTTGCTTAGTTACTGTGTTAAGACATTTATATTCTACACTTAGTAAATTTAACATATACCCTTGTAAAATGCACCGTAGGTGTGGTTCAACCAATTATCTTCCCTCCACCTATCCTCCCCACCCCCCTTCCCTCCCTCTCCCCTTTCCCCTTCTTCTTGGGCTATAATTGGGTTATAGCTTTCATATGAAAGCTATAAATTGGTTTCCCAGTAGGGCTGAGTACATTGGATACTTTTTCTTCCATTCTTGAGATACTTTGCTAAGAAGAATATGTTCTAGCTCCATCCATGTAAACATGAAAGTTTTTTTCCATCTTTTTTTAAGGCTGCATGATATTCCATGGTGTACAAGAATGGATTAATAATAGAATTCTTTTCATTTCCAGTATAGCCTCTTGTTTTTGCAGGCAAAGCCCTCTGTGATCTGGCTGTACTTTCTCTTGAAACTTAGCTCCAGGAAGCTTAGCTCCTTCTGCTACAAACAAACCTGATTTATTCGTGATCTACACTCATCACTTTGTTTCCATTATCTTTAAACTTTTGTTTTCTCGCCGTGAAATCCTCTAAAACCCAGCCCTCAGTGTGCACTCTTCCTTTAGGAAACCGTTTCTGACCACTACAGCCCACATAAATTTCCCTTTTTTTCTGAACTCCCATACAACATTTGAGGTGTATAACAAATAATATTTAATTTTTTCAGTGTCATTCTCTTAACTAGATTGAGAGTTACTTAAAGGCAGGAATAATATTTGATACATTTTTATCCTTTCTGTCACACTTGAACAGAGCTGGATACATTTGGTTTCCAACACTTTTGGTTTATTCATTTTTATTACTTTTTTTTTTTTTTTTAACTTCCTATGATGTGCTGGTCATTACTATAGGCCCTAGAAGGGGGGTGTGTGGCAGTAAGGAAGACAGTTACTGCTTTTGGATGTCTGTTCATTTCTAAGCATGAAGGCATTTAGGTTTGGGTTTTTTGTTGTTGTTGAGACAAGATCTTGCTCTGTCACCAAGGCCAGTGTGCAAAGACATTATCATAGCTCACTGAAGACACCAATTCCTGAGCTTGACCCACCCTCCTGCCTCAGCCTCCCAAAGTGCTAGGGTTACAGGTGTGAGCCACTATGCCCTGCTGCATTGTAGAATTTTGATAGAGATACTGAAGCCAGAGAGCAAGATCTTTTAGAGAATCCTGGAATTTGTCCAGAAAGTAAGATCAGCAGGAAGGTTTTAAAGGGCTGAATGGTATATTTTCAAAGCTATAGGGATTTATGAAAGACTTGAGTTAGTAAAAATGTGTGTGAAATTATAAAAGTCTTATGTATTTAAATGAAAAGGTTCTGATTCTAGCTTCAGATATAAAGAAAACAGCACAAGTGCACGCGTACCCACTATGTTCCAGGCACTGGATAGTTATCACATCTAATTTTCCTTATAATCCTATGAGTACCAGTCAAAAATAAAGATTCCAGAGTCAGATAATTAAATTATTATTACCATTTTACCTAAAAGGCACCTACAATTCAGAGGGATTAAATCACTTTCTCAAAGTCACAATGCTTAATGCTAGAATTTGGATCTGCATCTTCTAACTAAAAAATTGATATTTATTTTTATTGTTCCATAGCTGCCTCCCACCCTGATTTTGTAAAATAAGGAAGATCTCTCAGGTACTTTAGCAACATTTATTTTATATAATGTTTTGTTGAATAAATGAATATTTTACATTTATTGAACTTAACTATGAACAGTGTAATCCATTAAGCACTTTATATGTATAAACCCATGTACTTCTATCCTCATGAGAATCCTATGAAATAGCTGCTGTTACTGTCATATCCATTTCATAGATGAGGAAACTGAATCATAAGCTGGTGTAAAAATTCATCTAGAGTCACACGGAACTGAACCTAAGACCATCTGACTCTGGCACTTTTGATTGCTATCTTAGTCATACAAGAGACTTCATGGTGTAAAAAGTAGTTCTGTGGTCAGTTTAAGAAAATTTATAACCTCTTCCCCTCAAAAAAAGACAGTGCATGGTAGCATGAAGTGTCTGAGAAATCTTGTGAGGAGCGTGTGGTGTATATTTTGTCCCTCACATGTATGTTTGGTGAAAAAATCTTTTATTGCCTAAGAGTTAATTTTGAGTTTCCACCCTGGTAAACACTGTTGTAGTGGAAGGAGAATATGGGCCTGGGAATTAGAAGAGTTGGGGAAAAAGAGAATCTTTAAGTCAAAATGCATAAATTGAAGAAAATACAAAAGCATAAGATTAGAAGTCTTATTTAGGTGGGAGTTCAGACCTTTTGTCTTATTGGTTATATAATTTTAGGCAAATCATTTAAATCATTTATTCTTTTTGGATCTCACCTGCCTGATCTGTAAAATGTAGTTGTTGTGAGGAAAAGTATGATTACATTAGCAAAAATGCTTTGTAAGCGGTAGAGCTCAAAGTTGTTATTTTCTAAAATTTATTTATCATTTCTGTCGTGGTATCTACCATAGCATCTATCAGCTATTAGGACAATTAACCTAGTTGGATAAATGAATGAATTTTGCCTTCTGTGTTTCTGGCTTCTGTAGCTGGTATGTTACAACTGAAAAGTTTTATAAATGAGATTTTGTTCCTTGAATTTTCTTTCTAAATTGTGTTTTTGCTTGTTTTTATGTTTCTAGCGCTATAATGAATTCACTCAATTGGAAAATCAGAGACCATGTTTCTTTCATTCACTTTATTATATACCAATTTGGATTGCTAAGGCAGTTTATGTTATGTTCTGGCAGCAAGAAATTTTTGGCATAGTTCCAAATAGTAAATTTCATTCAACAGTATGCGTGTTGGGTTTTTCTTTCTTTTTTTTTTTTTTATTGTTAAATCATAGCTGTGTACATTAGTGCAATCACCTGTACCCATTCTAACATGCACCACAGATGTGGCCCCACCCATTACCCTCCCTCCACCAAAACCTTCCCCCTCCCTTCCCCTTCCTTGGCCCTTTCCCTTCTTCTTCTTCTTTTTTTTTTTTTTGTTTGTTTGTTTGTTTTTACACTGCTCATTCCTTCAGATATAGCCATCTGGTTTTAGGGTGGTTTTTTTTTTTGGGGGGGAGTTCCTAGTTCAAACTCATTTCTGTTTTATTAAAGCCCAAGTTACCATTACATGGTTTGGTACTCAATAAAGGAAAACTTGTTCAAATAAGGTAATATGTTATCATCAGTATTTTCAGGTGACTGTTTACAATCAAGTAGTAATATCAATAAATCCTTAAGAAGGCCATCCATGGGGTTTATACTTTTTCAAGGCTCAGTTCCTCTGGAGTAGAGATTCCCAATTCATTTAAAGTTGGTTTAAGTTTCTTAATGACATAGGGGTAGATATCTTTATGATGTCCTGTTTTGTCCTTAACAACCTCTGGGACCCACACTCCTAGAAGAAAAGGCTTTGGAGAGATGATCACTGTCCCCAGGTCATGTGTCCAAGGTGTAGCGTCAATATAGAAAGCGCATGACATTGATTCGAGGAATCACTTTGAGGAAAATCATTCTACCAGTGGCCTTCTACTCAGTGTCAAGGCCTATCTTTTCTCTCACTCTCTAAGGTAGAATTAATCTTCTTTTCTTATACCTTAAAAATACTTTGTACCTACTTCTGTTTCTATACTTATCATGCCCTTTTGTTACTGGGTTCATTAGCCCTACTTTTAGATGATGAGTTACTGGAAGAAGCATGTTGAGTTCATTCCAGGTTTATTTGCCTGGCATGCGTGCCAGGTCCTCAGTGGTGTTTCCTAATTAAATGTATGAACAAAGTATAGAATGTTATAACTATAGAGGTTCTTGAGGTATCTTATTGTTTGGATCTCTATTTGTCACTTTTTTGTGGCACGGCATTTTATAGTTTGGATCTCTATTTGTCACTTTTTTGTGGCATGGCATTTACTTTTCACTTCCCCAAAGGAAACATAGCTAGGTGCCTGGAGGTATTTCCAGTGGTTAAGGGAAAAGGAAGTAATATTTTCTGAGTTCACACTATGTCCCAGGCAATATATAGTTACCTTTTTTCATTCATTCAGAGCTGCATATTAGGGATATAACCCAGGATAGTTTTCATTTATTCAGCTATTAACAGTTGCATACCAATAGAGGGTCAGGGACTAACTCCACCATGGTTTTGTTGTTATATATTTGTTTATACAGAGAGTTGTCTTTTCAGCATTTATGATTTTTGTTATCAAACCCTTACCCACCTATATGTGAGTATTTCACACATCAGCACTCTCAGATCAACAGTTCTCAACACTATTTATTGCTGGGACAAGTTGCAGTTTTTAACGGGAAAAGCTGGTGTTTTTTCCTACATTTTTTTAATAATGAAGTTAGTAAGCTGTATATTTGTGTTTGGTGAAGATCAAGGAATATATGACTTTGAAAATACAAAGTATCTGATAATTTCAATAATCCATTTATGTCAAGCAATGACTTTCTTTTTTTTTTTTTGCAGTTTTTGGCCGGGCCGGGTTTGAACCTGCCACCTCCGGCATATGGGACTGGCCACAGGCGCCACCCCTTTCTTTCTTTCTTGTGATACAGACACAAATATGGCAAAGAGGCAATGTAATTTGTTGGTAGCTGAGATAGAGGAAGAACTAATCATGTCAGATTTTCTAGGAAAAGATGAAGACATTTTCATTAGTTCAGATAGTGAACAAGAAGAATTTGTAGAGTTGGAATGTTAAATTAATCATTCTGAGGAAGGAGTGAAGAAGAAAAGGATAATGATAATGGACAAGAAATGTAAAATGTGGAGTCCAAGAGAAGGAAGACTGTACCCATTTATAAAATTATAGCAGTCTATGGCTCACATGATGGCCCCCTCAGGAATGATGAGGAGCTCACAGCTGATAAAGGATCAAGGTAGATGACAATTGGCTAATATTCTGAGACTCAACCCGGAGTGCAATCAGGAATAGAACTCAAAACTCCATTGGATGCTTTCCAACTATTTGTTATTAATGAAACTGTGGCTATAATTATCAAGTTTACAAACCAGAAATGACATCTACTCAGAGTTATGTAAGGACATATTCATCCAAGATTCTGGTTGTTTTGTAATATTTGTAAAAGAAGAAATATTAGGACTCATTAGAATTCTTCTAAATTGTGTTGTGTATTGGCAAAATAAGTACAATATCCAAGATATTTTCAGTGAGAAGAATTTTCCAATTTACTGTGCTACATTTTCAGAACACAATGAGACTCCTACTGAAATGTCTACATTTTGATGATACTGCAACATGTGACACTCTCAGCATGATAATTTTGCTCCAGTTTGAGCGAGTTGGCATATGGTTATAAATAAGCTATCACTTTACTATAATCCTCACAAGTCTGTCACTGTCAATGAGGAATTGGTGTCTTTCCATGGGTGTTGTCCATTTAGACTTTACATACCAACTAAACTTGTAAAGTATGGAATTGCAGTGAATCTTTTATGTGATTCTTCTACACATGATTCTTTTGTGGTAGAGTCATATGCAGGGAAATCAGAGCACCTTCAGAGAAATTACAATAATAGCTCCGAGATTGTGAAAAGACTGGTTCAGAATTGCCATTTAGATCAGTCTGGAAGAAATATTACTCTAGTCAGAAAGTTTACCTCCATTGCCCTGGCTTTTGACTCGCTTCAAACAAGTTGATACTGTTGACAGTGGTAAATGGGGTTTACCTCTAGAACTTAGGCCAGCACTGATGAAAAACTCGGTAAGATTTGCCTTCTTTTCCAGTGTAACATTAGTAAGTTATGTTTCAAAAACAGGAAAGGTTGTAGTATTTTCACACAGCATGAAGATGACACATAACAAGCCTGTTATAATTCACTTTTATCATGCCACAAAAGCAGATGTAGATGCCCTTGGTAAGTGTGAGGAGTATTCTTATTGTGGAGGAACTTGGTGTTGGCCCCTGGCATTTTCCTTCCACATCATTGACATTGTAGCATATAGTTTGTATGTGAAAATCAGGAAACAAATAGCCCCTGGTTTCACTTCATTTGTAGAAGCAGAAAGAAAATACTTTTTGAAAGATTTGGCACAACAGCTCTGTGAAGAAAACATAAGAAGGCAAGCCCAAAATGCACATGGTCTCTACAAAATATACACAATGGCAATGAATCTTTGTGGATACAAGTGCAATCAAGCACAGGTGCAGTGACAAGTGGAGTTATGTGACAAGCAGTGAAAAAGTTACCCAAAAAGGTTGCTGCTACCTTTTTCCTGGTGGGAGAGACTGGAAACATATGAAGGCATACAGCAAATACATCTGTCTCAGCCACACATCAAGAGAAGAAAATTATGTTAAAAAGAACAGTGTACAGAATGTGATTAAAGTGTTAGTTACTTGTACAATGATATGTAAAATACATAGTTTTTTCCATGAAAAACTATTCTGGGGTCAGGAACTGACTTGTATTGGTGTTCATTGAGCACCAAATTGGTATTGATATGTGACTGCTATATACCAAGAGCTATATTAACAATGTATTTTTTTAATTAACACCACAGTCAGCAAGTTAGAAATTAATTATAGTTGATGAAACAGAAAGGGTTAGAACTTGGTAATGGTCACTATGTTAGTTAGCAACAAAGCCAGGACTAGAACTGTCTCTATTGATTTCATTCTTCTACTCTTTTCCCTTTCTCTATACTGGGGATAAAGTATAGACCAGAGAAGTCTGGTACAGAAGTCAGTCCTGGGTAGGATGTAGTGGATGGAGAAGTGAAGGGAGCAAGAGGAAGTGCTGGTGGCCAGCTCTGTTGATCTAATCACGTACTGCTTGGCCACGCCTTAAAGAATGAGAGGGAGAAAAGGACTTAAAATCTAAAGAAGATGTGGCAGTGGAGATTGTTGCTCAACATGGACAAAACAAATATGGTAAGTTTTAGACAAACATGACCTTGTCTGAACAAACTTCCCAGCTCTGTTGGGCATAGTCTGACCCCTGCCCTATCAAAGACTAAGAGAAAGGTCAGTGCCCATAGCTCAGTGGTCAGGGCGCCAGCCACATACACTGGGGCTGGCGGGTTTAAACCTGGCTTGGGCCTGCTGAAACAAAAACAAAAATAGTCAGGCGTTGTGGCAGGCGTCTATAGTCCTAGCTACTTAGGAGGCTGAGGCAAGAGAATCGCTTAAGCCCAAGAGTTTGAGGTTACTGTGAGCTGGGACACCACTGCACTCTTTCGAGGGCAACATAGTGAGACTTCATCTCCCCCCGCCCCCCCCCCCAAAAAAAAAGCAAGAGAAATGGACAAAGCTGTCAGGCAAAATACACCACCACTATGTCTTCTTGTTTTTAGTGCTCACATGGTCTAGACAGCAGGACTGTCAGTCCCAAATCAGGTGGTGAGCAGGGTTAGGCTCCATTTGTTTGTTTGCTTGTTTTTTGAGCAAGGCTCTCACTGTTTTGGCTAGGTGCAGTGGTATGATCATAGCTCACTGCAAATTCTTAGGTTCAAGCAATCCTCCTACCTCAGCCTCCACGCCTGGCTAGTATTTTTTTTCTTTTTGTAAAGGTAAGGTTTGCTGTGTTTCCCAGTTGGACTTGAACCCCTGGCTTCAAACAGTCTTCCTGCCTCACCCTCCCAAAATCTTGCATTAATGTACACAGCTATGATTTAATAATAAAAATAAATAAATTTAAAAAAATTTGTTTTAAATCCTGGGATTACAGGCGTGAGCCACCACACTCAGCCTAAACTTTATTCTTTTTAATAAACTAGTTTTATTCATTAAAAAATTAATAACTGCTCATATATAAAGCTCAAACAGAGTAATGTTGAACTTTGCTAAAATCCTTAAACTCTGCAGAGGCCACAGTTTGGGTAGGAAGCTGTCAGGCAAGATAGACCACCGCTATGTCTTCCTACTCAGTTTGGGTAGGAAGCTGGGATGTTCTTAGGATGCTGTGTGCCCTGGGTTTTCATCATGTTGGGGAGTTGGGGAGTAAAGTGAGACTATAGCTTTGATTACCCATAAAGATTAGAAATTAGGTGGGAAGTCTGAGTTATTGGTTAACTTTTCTGACTGACTTTGGAGTCTCCTGAATATCTCCTACCTCTCACCCAAAAGCAGATGAATTCCTCAAGAGCAGGAACTATGTCTCCTCTGGTCATGACAGGCTTCTGTAGATAACTCTTCCAACCCCTCCAATGTTGGCAGAACATTTGAGCTTTTCAAAGTTAAATCAGGGGGACACAGATCCTTTTAATTACAGTTTTTCTAGCTTTCCCACTATTGTTAAAGTTCAGTTGTTTTCTAGCTAAAATGATTTTTGTTAGCTTCTTAAAGCAAAACTTTAAATCACACTAATAACTTGGGCACATAATAATATAGATTATAGACTTAGATTTATCAAAGTGTTGAAGAAACCAAGTGCAAGAAATTTCCACATGAATGGCCACAATCTGTCCCTCTACAGTGAGAGGATTCCTAGCTTGAAACTGTTCAGTTTCTTAACCCACTCTGTTCTCTCTGGCTCGCGTGTCCCAGGTGGTGTGGCCAACCCTATGAGCTGTTGGTCTTTGTGCCTTCTGTGCCTTTGTGTGTTTGTTTGTGTCACTTGGAAAACCTTAGCAAATGCTCAGTACATAGCAATAGTGTTACTAGTGCTTTGCTGCCCTTGCTACACATTTTGGCAAGGTCTTTTTATTTCTCTGCTTTCTTTTTTCCTATTTTATACACTTTTTTTTTCTTTTTTTTTAATTTTTTTTTTTATTGTTAAATCATAGCTGTGTACATTAGTGCAATCGCTTGTACCCATTCTAAGATGCATCATAGATGTGGCCCCACCCCTTACCCTCCCTCCACCAAAACCTCCCCCCTCCCTTCCCCTTCCTTGGCCCTTTCCCCATAGTCTTGTGGTATAGTTGGGTTATAGCCTTCATGTGAAAGCTATAATTTAGCTTCATAGTAGGGCTGAGTACATTGGATGCTTTTTCT